>CAAKHD010003475.1:154553-171359 GCA_901007705.1 Fistularia tabacaria | reverse complement strand
CCCAGAGCGAGAGGTGACACACAAGACACACTATGCCACTTGTGGGTTAGTGTGTGTGTGTGTGTGTGTGTGTGTGTGTGTGTGTGTGTGTGTGTGTGTGTGTGTGTGTGTGTGTGTGTGTGTTTGCTACTCACCGGTGATGTACTGTAGGCCTTGCCACATCCGCCCAGGGTCAGCAGTGGAGTAGAAGCCATGCAACTTCTCACTGTTTTGCCTCTTGGGTGTTCTGGTGGCTTTCCTCAGTCTGTACTTTGCAGCCCTGTACTTCGTCTCATTGCCTTACCTGAATGCAGACAAAATTTTCACTGTAATTTGTAGTATGGGATATAGCTAATTGTGTCCCTCAGTCATGACATGATTTCAGTCCGATACAGTTTTGTCTTCACTCCCTCCACTCACCTTTAACTTCTTGTCTTCATATGCAGACCCTTATAACTGATTATTGTAATACAATGGTGTGCAGCCAGTGAAACTGTCTGAGCACATCTTTTTGTTTTCCTACTTCACATCAGAAGATACATACCAGTTTTTAAATCTCCAAAGGTCCAACTTATTGCAAAAAGTTATAAGAAATGTATTTAAAATGCCTGACGAACAAAGGGGTTACCACAGTGAAACATCTGCCTTCATTTGATCCTACTCTCTGCCTCCTCGTCTCTCACACCAATTAACATCATGTCCTTTTTCACTCTGTGCATAAATCTCTTATATGGTTTATTTCAGTCCTCCTGCCTTTTCGCACATTCTGACAGCATAGGAACCAGGGACCATGGACGTCCCTTCCTAGAACCAAATTCGCTCCTACTCTGAGGTAGAGTCTTCACGGTTCTCTTGGAACCATGTGAAGTTGGTGATTGGTGGAACTCATTGACACGGCCATTAGGAGTCACTACCTGCGGACTGTGGAGCACCAGTTTTAAAAACTAATGTGGTCACTGGTCGAATGTTTTCTTGCGACTTGCGATAAAATTGAAAGAAACAGCAAAAAATGGACGGACAAAGAGGTGACAAAAAACAACAACATACAAAAGAGGTTAAGTTGTTGTTTTTTTTGAAAGGTCATAAAGAACTAGTATGTACAATTTAATTGCTTTTTAGTTGACATTTCACCTCTGGTTTGTGTTGTGAGCCTTCGGCATGAATCTAAACTCACGAAATAATTCCTTGAACAGACTGGACTTCTCTTAAAACAAAGCAGAAATTATTGGTTCCAAAAAGAAATGAACCAAGAAGACCTAAGTTAAATGCGGCTGTTTTCCCTGCTGCACCTGAATTTCTCTGTGGAACTGACCGATGGGACCCAATACTCTCGCTGCTCCCATAGAGCTGCATAAATTCTCACCACAATGCTTATGGAAATACCATAATTTTTTTTTTGTCAAGATTAACCAAAGAGATATAGTGCAACGTTTCAATGAAGACGTCTGCAGCAAGGCGTTCACTCCAGATGTTGTTGCTTCATTCCCAACAACTTCACTTAATACAACCGTACTCGACTCCGTGCTCCATATCACACTTCTCCATTCTCAAATCTTCCTGCTCCACCCCCGCTTTCCCCCACCAATTAGCGAAGGGACGGGGAGTGATAGGTCGACAGGCGATAGCTTCCATTCCAGCATCGCAACAATAGCTTTAACTTGTGTCTCATGTGTTCTCATGGCGGCCTCAGGGTCAGTTCTCGGCGCCTAACGGACAATGCCGCGTACAGCTTCAAAAACTATCAGCATTGTGCCGTCATCATCTCATACATGATGAGATGCGGATGGCACAATGTCGACAAGTTGGTTCAACACAAGGTATAACACAACTGAAGCACAGGAACCATAATTACTGGATATTGGAGTGAAAGCACAAATATTCCAAAGGCAGGAAGCTGGAATTATTGAATATTGAGGCTAAAGGTAATTAACTCCTCTGGGGCTTCTGCAGACACACCACCTCATCTCCCGAGAAAAATTAAATAAAGTTCATCACTAATACAACAGCCATTCATTCATAATCTACTGCTTATCCTGCACTTAGGTTCACAGGGATGCTGGTGCCTACCCCATCTATCATTGGGCGAGAGGTGGGGTACACCCTGCATCGGTCGCCAGTCAATCGCAGGGCCACATAAAGGGACTAGCAAAATTCACTCTCTCATTCACACAAAAGTAAAGAGAACAGGTGGGGCAGCGACTGAGAAAGATGTCAGCACTGGTGTGTTCCTGCGCAGCCAGCAGACTGTACGGCGGGGGGAGGGATGCTGTAAATCAGCAGGTGCTGTGCGGTTTGGAGTCAGGTTTACCATTCTAAGAACTCAAAACAGCGTCTTATTTCCTCTTCAATTGTCAGCATGCATAGTGACTACTGGAAATGTTTCATATCCCTTCACCATTCCTCTCTCTTTCTCTCTGTGTCACACACACACAAACACATACATACATACACAAATGCATAGGAACAAATTTGACCCAGAAAAAAAAAAAATCCTTTATAATGGCAAGAGACAACGGATATAGCAAATATGCTTTGAACCCTCCATGTTTTCTAAACAATTCATACTCATTCTACAAAAAATAGATAAAAGTATAGAGCGGTATACAACACAGTTTCAATTTTGACCCTCAGTTAAACTTTTAGTTGTTTTTAAAACTTTAAATTGCGCTTCTTTGATCCATTTTAATAAAGGTTGAACACTGAGAGGATAACAAGAAAAAGAAGACAATAATTAACTTAAGGTCAATCTTTTTTTTAAATACTCGATTCTTTTTTTGTTTAGTCTTATCTCATTCTTTTAATTAACTGAAACCCATTTGTGGTCTTAATTTTCTTGTATACGAAGTCCATGCGCTTATCCTTCTCCATGAAAAGCTCTATTATTTTGATGTAAAGTCCTCCTAATTTTCTATTAGATTTAAAAGCCTCTCAGTCTCAACAGAGATAAAAGCAAAAGAAGTATAAGTTGTATTTCTCCAACACTCCCAAGTTCTAAGCAACAATGGCGGGGGTCTCATCTATTGTCACTTACGTCACTGAAGCCCAAAATAAAACTTTTTAAAGCCACTGAATGAAAATCACAGAAATCCGTCTTGTTTGTGACATCGGTATTCTCATCTACTTCTGCAGCAACAAATAAGGCTACATTAACCTCTTTTTTAACATAATTTGTCACCAACGGCTTCCATGGTATCATTCTGTACTTTGTTTGACAGGCCAGAAAACACAGTAAATATTTCTAAATATCTACATGACCTCTCATCTTTCTCAGCAAAGGCATGTATAGTATTGAATAGACATTGTTGCTTTGATTAGAAGATTTGCCCTCTCACCGTGACCACTAAACGCCAAAACCTGTTTGGCCAGGAAACAGGTTGAGTTAATGAAGTCTATTTAAAACTCCCGATTTCCCTTTATTATCATTGTTGCTTTACTTTATATCAGTGGTGGGCCGTCAGGACCGTCAGGACCTTCAAGGCCTTCTCTGCCGGCCTAAAAAACATCTGAATCACAGACTGATTTTACTTATATTTGTCCATGAATACTTTTTAAATAATTCCAAATGGTCTGTCCGCTTCCTTTCATAACTTTACTCTGGCTGTGCTGCTTCCAGGCATGTATTTCTATGTTAAAGCATTTAACCAATGACATTTTAACCATTATTTGGTTTATATTGTTGTCAGGCAGGGTCAAAGTAAACGAAATCTGCCCGGAGGCCTGCAGAGTCAGATTCACAGGCGCTCTCGCAAAAAATAAGTGTCGATGAAGCTGTCGCTTCAACCAATCACATTTTGAGTTGACACCAAGGCCTTCTAGAAGGGGATAGTAACGTCAGCGTGTCACACGCCCTCTGATTGGATAGTTAGAGTGTGCTAGCCATAGTTGTGTTGATATCCGGTAAAAGCTATGATGGCTGAAGGAAGAGAAGAAATTGATGTGGTTGCAGATTTACTGTCAAAGCCATTTTCAAGACGGACTTTTCAAGAAAAGCTGGACATCAAAAAGGGGGGGCAATTCCGAAGCTAGCAGGCCTGTTAAAGCGAGGAAAAGGATTTTTCCGTCACTCTCAGTCTACTAACTATGAGTGGTACCCTTGGCTCACAGGATCTGTGGAACATTGTAAATTTGATTGCTGGGAGTGCTTGTTATTTGCTACTGATCAACATGGTGTTTCGAGCCACACTGGGGTGTAAATTTGACTTGCCTAACCGAGGCAGCAACGAGACACCAGAGCACTGCCGGACACTTGAAACTTTTAGAGCATGGGGCAGCTGTGCACATTTGTGTGTTTGGCGCTCACCATCCCCGTGTCCACTACTTCTGTCGAGTGAACATTTTTACCCCCTAAAGCAAATTAACAGGGGGAGCTTGACTTTCAGCATTAGCTTTGATGGCGACAGAAAAGGACTTCTTGATGGAGCTGAAGCACACGGAAAATCTATACGATACAGAAATCGAACTCTTTTTGAGGAAAGAAAGGAGGATGGATTTTGTGTACAAAAAAACAGAATTTGGGGTGAATAAAATGTTTCTATTTTCCAAAATAATACTGCTAATTTATGACGGTATGATTGTTGCTTGTTTATGTGTGTCGGAGTTGTAGCTGCAGTAGAAGGACACTTGTGCAATCCAAGTTTGTTTCTACAGCAACAGCATTTGTTGTGGCTTCATGACTTATCTCTGTGATGTAACGGCTCTTTATAGTGCATTTCTCAATAATAATATGTTTTTTATAGCCATAAAACAGTCATTGAGGGGTGGATTGATAAATGGAGCAAAACTAAAGGCCGAGGTGTGAAAAGCACGGGACGGCCGCTGCTTTATATTAATATTCATTTTTTGTTATCATGATAGGGCGCAACAGTGGTGCAGTGGTTAGCAACCTAAGTTCGATTTCTGACAGGGGACCTTTCTGTGTGGAGTTTGCATGTTCTCCCTGTGTCTGCATGGTTTTCCTCCAATAGTCCAAAAACGTGACAGGTTATTCGAGGGAAAAAATAGGAAAACTGCCCTTTTGTGTCAATTTATGTGGCCTTGCGATTGACTGGCGACGGGTCCAGGGTGTACCCCGCCTCTTGCCCGATGGCTGCTGGGATAGGCTCCAGCATCCCTCGCAACCCTGACGAGGATAAGCAGTAGACAATGGATGGTTATGATTCAGAATTTGTTTTGTTTTTCATTAAAGGCGAGGTTCTAACTCAAGTACCTGATGGAGATACACACAACCGTGTGTCTTCTCCTTTGTCGCTGGGCTCTCTCATGCTGTAAGTTTAAAGGGGGCGTGGCTTGATCTACTGCAAGGGTCCTGCCAGGCAAACATCAATTTCTTTATTTTTGTCATGAATATTGAAGCCATTATTGTATCATCTCACTTGAGCTGTGTAGCTGTTACCACTGCTGCTATTAGTCATAGATTGTTTGTGCCTGTCCCCTTCCAAACCTTTTTTTTATCTCTGTCCATCTGCACCGCTCACTTTCTACCCAAACCTGTCGAGATAGAAGGCCGCCACTGCCTGGTAGATGGCTGTGTTTTCCTCACCACTGTCACCAAGTGGTCTTGTTCATGGTGCTTCCACTTTCTGCCCTCCTGTCATGTGACAGTGCAGCACAGGTTAGTCCTGGGCTTTCAATGTTACACTACATGAGGCGAGTGAAGTCCTGACTGCCGAAGGAAAGGTTGCTGGGAAGACTCTCCTGCAAGTCTCCCCACAACACACCACAATACCAAATAAGTACATCCCGTCGCCCGGCTGATCAGTTCCTGCTCACTCTGGTGTGTGCTAGTCCTTGGTGCTTTAACAGTTTATTACTATTATCATTATCTATTCACTTATTTACGGGATTTCCTTTTTGTGATAAGGACATTACATTGTATTTAAGAATTGCTGTAATCATTTGTAATTTGTTTAGCATGTAAAAGGGGTGACATTTTTTCTTATAAATTAAAGACAATGGTAAAAACACTGCAATTGGATTTCTTCTCTATGTGTATGTAATTCGCTGATGGACGGGGATGCTATATAATATCTCGCCCAGGGCACTGCATTGAGTAGGTCCAGCTCTTGTAAAGGACACTTCAATGTTGAAATGAAGACCATTATTTCATTATTGTGTGATTCGTACAACAAATTGGTGGACTCAGACGACATTCTGCTATGTATCCCTTCTCATTTCTACTGGGACATTCCAGGGAAAAAAGCGACTCAAAAATGAAATACATATATATAAAGCACGTTAGACACAAAACATTTAGAAACATCTGATTTTTATTCTCAACAAGAATCCCCCCACAAAAATACAAGAGTGGCACTATAGGCCTGATAAGACGCGGTGAGAAATAAGGTGTATAATCAGAGCGTATACGTGCACACGCAACATGCTAGGACGACCAAACAGTGACAGCACGAAACGATCAGAACTCCACGTCTCGAATTGGGATGGAAGCCCGAGGCCACAGAGGGTGAACCCTTCAGTTAGAATCAGAATTAAACTAAAAATGGTAACAGTAAAAAAGCTCTAAAAAATATGGTAGTTCAAAGACTTTTCTCACAACTGCAGCAACAAACCTGATTCATGACAGAGTTGGAATTTCTTGGAGGAAAAGTCAAATTCCACATTATAAACATAAAATCAAATGGAACTCAAAGTTCCATAATAAAGCTGTAATATGAGAGGAGCAAAGATGTCATGTTGTGAAAATAAACGTGTCTCTGTTTTGAGGTAAAAAGCGAGAAATATCACAAGAAGGCAATAAAGCCATAACATGATGAAATGAATCTCAGAATTTTACAACCAAGAGTCATATTTTTATAGGAACTCAATTTTCCCGCTGTGAGGTTAAATAAAACTGAAGTCTGACTTAACCATTTTCATAGAATGGTAATAAAGCCCTAACAACAACATGAGTTATCATGTAAATTTAATGTAAATTGAAAGTGAACAAACATTTTGTTAAGAATCAAGTAATAATCTCATAGGAAGTCAAAATGATGGCCAAAAATCAGCCTTTAATGGCCAATTTTTTTATTCCAAATATTGATTTTCTAAAAAAAAAAAGAAATTCTCATTAGAATGCGGGTTAATATTATTAGCGCTAAAAAGTAGCTGCTGGTTAAAACTCTTACTATGAGCAAAAAGAAGAGGAAGGTTTGATTTGGCTGAGCTGGGCAGGGCGAGGGGGTCATCAGCTTTTGTCCAGCCACGGCAAGCACAGTTTCACCTCTACCTTGAACAAGATTTACCGAAACTCCTGTCCAGGAGTTTCAAATTCTTGTCACTTCCCGCTGTCAGTCCAGATCAGGAGGAAGATAAGAAGGCTGGATAACCTCAGAATGCACGCTCATATTGATGAGATTAAAAGGCGGTGGTGGTGCTACTGAGATTATGGTGACTATTCATCTATTTTTGTGTTTTGTCATTGATTAAGAGACAAATCTACAGAGAAAAAATATTTGTGGGATAAATACGTGCGAATTATGGGAAAAATGTAATTTGATGGACTGAAAAAAATAAAAAATAAAAATAAAATAAAAAACTCAAGCTAAAGAGAAGCATTATAATAGTGTTCACTGAGAAGTGACTTCCTGGAAGAGAATAGATAAAGACATGGGAAAAAAGGCCTGGGAAAGACAAAACCCAGACAGTGCCCGCTCAGACCAGGGGTTCTTTTCACCGTGTCGCTGTGACTCCTCAGGGGAGGGAAAGAGACCACTGCGTACAAGTAAAAAAAAAAAAATTGATTTCCAAAGAACCGAGTATGTAAACACTTGGTGTGAAAAATTGTATTTAACAAAATAGCTCATACAAAAGTCCAATACTTTGGATTACACTTAAAGCGTTAATCTGTGTATTTACGGAGAGGATCAAATGGCACCAGAAACCCGTGGCTTCGTCTGACACCAAGGTCCTAAGAGTGGCGTCCACACAACAATTCTCTGGAGAAACTTCCCCTTTAACCTTCGCAGACCTGACTCAGGTTCAGAAAAATGGCCTTTTTCCCCTCACAGTATAAAACTAAATACTGTCTTTGAACATCAAGTAGATTTTGGAGAAACAAACATGTCCTCCTATGGGGACACTGTGTTTGTTCTACGGAGTATCTGTCACTGTGAAGGAATAAAGCTTTAAAATTTTCCCCACACCGCCAACTACTCGCAAGCATACATCACTCAGCACACATGCATGTGCACGTGTGTGTTTGTATGGGGGGGGTATTAAGTGAGCAAGTGCTCACATCCTCAAACGGGCACCTCTTAATTTGCAGCATTATGGCTCATTAGGGTCTCCAGTTCTCCCTGCTTATGGACAAGAGGAGAAAGGGGTCACACAAGAGAAAGTTTGGGGCGGCTCACATTGCTAATTGGTCTGAAGTCCTACCTGGACAGCGTTATTCTAACAAGTGATCATGTGACTTGGCTGCATGTCAAGAAACAAGCCTGACAAAGACTTAGTCCAATCAGGTGCGGTAAGGAAATGCTTGTGTGACTTTACCGAGCCCTGGCACTCGCAGCAGGAAAAAACCCACTTGATGGACGCAACGAAAACCGCAAGTTGTCCATTTTCTTCAAGGACATATTCTGTCAGTGCAGCTTCATGTTAACATGGACATTTTCAGCCATCACCCATCCAAACAGAGATGGTACATGAGGACAGAACACGGGCGGAGAGAAAGCCACGCTGGATGCTGAGAGCTTGCATGTCCAGAAACTCACTCTACTTACTGCAACAAAAAAGGCTTCAGGAGGAAGTTCTGTGTTACCAAGGAACCAGAGTACCCATCATTCAGGATTTGGGGGAAAAAACTTTTTTTCCTCAAATCTGTAACATTTCCCGGGGCCTCATTTATCCGCTGTGCCTAGGAAAGGTCCTTAAGTCTTTTGAACGACTGAAATTTCGAATGTGCGTGGATATAACAATCTATGTTTATCAAACATGTGGACACCATGCACACGCACATTTGTAAGATATCTGTGCTGATAAATTGCGCATGATAAATTCATGCATGTTCCTCAACATATACAAGTTGGTAAATCTCTTACTTTGTGTGGAAATGTATGTACCCACTCTTTATGCACATTTCTGTGTGTAAGCATGGTTGATAAATGAGGCCCCTGGTTTTTGCCAAGATACAGAATCTTATTCTTAGCCTAAGCGATGAAGACGGTGCTGCTTGATGAAAAAAAAAAATGAATCTCTGTGTTAGCCTGAACTTCATTGCTGCCAAGACATTGATGTCGCGTTACATTTAGGTTGTCTCAACGGCTGATGCCCAACCCTTGATTTCCAACCTGACAAAGACTGTCATCAACAACCAGCTGTTTTCTGTTTGTTAACAAATCAAGTCGCAGCGTCTTCCAAATCGGCGTCTTCCTGCCACCGGCCGTTACAGATGTCCCTCCATGTCTTGGGCTAAATTAGCTTTAATGTCGTGGCTCAAAATAGCGGACTCCAAAATAACAGCACTATCTTTGAAAGCGTTCTGGGAAAGAGGACTCAGAGCAGAAGCTCATTTTTCCCTGCCCAGATTGTTGTGTTTTCACCTAACCCTTTAAATGTTGCCTCTCCTGATCATTGGTGTAAAAGCAGATTAATAAATCTCTGAGATGGAAAATAAACATCCTTGTGCTGAAACATGATGTACAAAATTTTAGAGGTAATAAAGTGTTTTTTTTTTCTTATTATAAACATTTTTCTTAGGCAAAAAATGACCATGATTAAAACTGGCGTAAAGAGCTGAGGAGAAATCGGCACTGGCGTTAATAGAATCCAAATGGTACCGCCCCCTCTGGGGGTGGGGACACTTGGGTGTAGCTGGAAGGCTGCTCCGCTGTCTCACTGGTCCCGAGCTTCATACAGTAGCTTGGCGGCCTGCCAGGGGTTGGGAGAAGTAGGTTGATACATTGATCAATGATCAGGGATCACCTAGAACCTCATAAATTGATCATCTAAATTAAAGGGGAGGTTGGGTTGGGGTTACAAGCCAATCGCAGCTGTCACTGGGACAAGAGGAGGGGTTTAACTCCCCTTGAATTAATAAATGACCCTGAACAGTTGTAGAAAACGGCTGAAAAGAATCAATACTATATGGAAATTAGCAACAACAAAAACTCCAAGAAACAACGTGTTAAGATTCCTGAAAATTTGGGGGGTGGGGCTGATCACGAGAAATACAAATATGTCACCTTGTGCATGCTCGCCAGCCAAAGGGAGGCCACCTTCTTGTCGTCGGCCGCCTCCATCCGCAGCTGCTGGGTCTCCAGGGAGCCCATCGGCTTGTAGGTGAGGAGCATGCCTGTGGCTCTTGATGATCCTCCTACACACGCACACACACATGCACACGAGCTAAAATGCTTCATAATACCACATTACGCCAGTGTTGATTAAATGCAGATTTTTGGTTGAATATAGGTTACAACTGCGAGGTCAAGGGTATTAACAACCAAAACACGTCATCCAATGTTGTTGGCTCACATGGGGATGTTTGTTTTATAATAAATAATCATGTATACTTCATTAGTCCCTCGTGAGGAAATTCGTTCTCTGCATTTAACCCATCATGGATGAACCATGAGCAGTTGTCATGTTGTCTACCAGCGCCAGGGGAGCAGTTCGGGGTTCAGTGTCTTGCTCCACAACACTTTTGATCGTTTTAGTAAAATGCTTATAAATATGGGAATTCAATGTGACGGAATCAATGTAAATATATAATAACAATGGTAACAATTAACATTACTAACAATCATGATGATTGTTACATAGATTAACATATTCCAAGGCATTTCATGTGTTTTTTAGACACGTTCATTTTCTTTGGTAAAATTTAAGAATGGGTGGAAGGATTTTTTTTCTAAAAAGGTCATTTCTAACAACTTTCCGGGATATTTTGATTTTTCCTATTATTTTTTTTCTCAATCTTTTCTGGTTTGGTCTGGAGTTGCAGCAACCCTGCACCCACAATGAGGGGAAGGGAGTTCAGTATGGGTCCAGGTGAGTCACCAGGTTCCAGTTCTGTCAAACAAGAACTAAGGATGAAATTTTCTGAAACAGAAAAGCTGAGAAAGAAAGAAATTCTGGAAATCAACAAAAAAAAAAGGTACCAAAAAAAGGTTGATGAATGAATTTTAAAAAATTTAATCAGTAAAAAAATGATGATCTGAAAGAATTGAACTTCAAATGAATGGAGTCAGAAAAGAAAACAAAATCAAGGTTAAAAATGAATAAAGAAACTAAAACAATATTCAAGATTATTTGTGTTACATATTCTTTTATTTATAAACTAGATTTGAAAATTAATCAATAGATAAATAAATAAGCAAAGCTTAGATAAAAAAAATTAGGTGAAATCAGTGTAGAAATCAGCAAGAAATTAGTATATTTTGTGAAATTATTGTTAAATTAATGGAAGCTGGATTGGTTCTTTCCTGCTATGAGTTAAATAAACAAATTAAAGCCAGAGGAACCCCAACTTGGTTGTTCCCGTCAGGTTTAGGGGAACAAACAAAAGCTTCGAGTGGCCGTCAACTTCATGTACACGGATGTGCAGCAGCGGGAGGGGGGGGGTTGATGAGGATGGTGATGAGGATGAGGATGATGAAGATGCAGCGGCGGGACGCTAACCTTCAGAGAGACAGTGACCATCCAGCAGGCTGGTGTAAGAGTGAAAGTCAGTCTCTGAGCCCAGAGGGAGACCATGGCCGCCAGCAGAGACACCGCAGCAAGGGGAGGATGGTTAGTTTACAGGAAATACAGACGCAATCCAGACATTCCCCGGTTCGTTAGTGGAAATGACAGTGGGGGGAGGAGGTTCCCCCTTTAACAAGCATGACAGAACCTGCCGCTGCTCTACAACCTGAAACGACTGATGTGGTTAGAGTTGACAGTGGCTGGAATAATGTCAATAAAACGATCTAATTATGCCCAAAACATTTTCTGACGAGTTTGAAAAAACAAAACAACCCCAAAAGAAAATCTGATTTTTAAAATCAGCACAAAAAGTTCTTGAAAAGTTGTTTGTAAATTTTTTTTTACAAAAAATTTCCTTAACAAGTTAAAAAAAAAAAACAACAAAAGACGTCCGCAATAAATCTTAGAGAGGAAACTTGGCAAAAACCCTGAAATAACCCCCCCCCCGCCAAAAAAAAAAAAATTCTTACAACACGTTAAGGCAATGAGAGAATCCCAACATCAGAGGAAGAAGACAGAGGCCAACCCTTGGGAAAGAACATGCAGAGCGGCAGAAGCACCTACCTCCGGGGCTTGTTCCCTCTGTCAGGATCTGCATGCTGGAGATCCGAGACAGCTCCACCTCAAAGTGACTCTCACCATCCAGGAACAGGTACCTGACGTTTGGACACAAACACACTCATTGGATACACATCCAATCAAATAGACGAAGCAATGCTCAAGGTCAGGCTTTGTGACGATGTTCAGTTTTAAAAAAGTTATAAAAGAAAAAAAAAAAAAGAAGAGTTACCTGTGATCTTTCGACACCATTCATGAGATTGACCTGAATAAGACACTTCCTTAAAAACACTAAAAATGAACAAGAAAATATCTGAAACTTGTTGGAAAATTATATCTCATTAAAGATTTAAAAGAAAATTCTTTGAAAGAAAAAAATTTCAAGACAACACAAAAAATAAGCTCATTTGTAAATGAAAACCTTAAATTATAATACTACTCAAAATAAAAACAGCAACTCTAAAAATAATTTCAGAACAGAATTTTTTGTCTAGTGAAAACTAAACCCTCAACTATTCAAAACTACCCAAGAATAACAGATAATCCCGCAAAATGTTCAAAAAAGAAAAGCTATTGATCTGAAGATTCTATGTTTGTATTAAAAAGAGTATTTAAAGACATAAAATATTTGCTTCGGCAGAATTTAATTTTCCGATTCAAGAAGGAGAATGTTTTCCAGACTGAAAAATATAGAAAACGTCCATACGAAAACACCATTTGATTGAGAGGAATCTCACCTGTGGTTGTTGGAGAGGCGACACGTCATGGTCTCAGATTTGTCTGTGGTTGCCACAGTGACGAAAAAGTTTCCTCCTGTAGAGACAGACAGGCTAGGTCATGAAAACCAACCCTTGGCAGGAAACTATAATGGAATTCAGAACTCCATTCTGACGTGGAATTTCAGTTTCTTCTCTATCAGATGACTTTGTGCTTTAAATCGCTGATTTAATTCCTGCTGAGTTTTGAGATAATTTCTCATTAATCTTCAAATTATTAGATGTTTAAAAAAAAAGAAATAATTTTTCTTAGCATCGCGTTTCTGGAGAGTTTCTACCCAATATAATGATTTGTAAATCATAAATAATGATAAAATGTATAAAAACAAATAAATATCTATTATTAAAATGCAAAAAAATAGCACTAAATTGTTATAAAACAATAAAAGCGAGATCAAATGTTTCTTTTTTTGGTAATTCTGTCATTCTGTATTGTTCATTGGATACGATACAATAGGGGTAAATAAGACTTTTGCTTCAGCCTATTCCTTTTTTGGTTCGTGCTTTGAGAAATATGACAAAAACATTTTTGTTTTGTTCAACAATAAAGCGAAATATAGATTTTTTATTTAATCATTCCCTTCTGAGTCCTTTGCTGCCTCTTTGTGGGTAAAGTCAGTCTTTCTTGCCTTGGTTTTAATTTGAACGAGTGTTGGGTATTCTGAGTAAATAATTGAGATGATAATTCTAAAAAATAATTAAAAAACAACAACACCAACGATAACAATCTTTCAACATAAATTCCTCTGATTTCGATGATATGGTTGATAATGTTCCATGTTCCAAGAGCCAGCTTCTGCAGCTGAGGGTTGGACCGCCAAGGTCCCCTACCTATGCCACCGCCCAACTCACACTGCACCCGACTCCCTTGGCCCTTCCTGTGGGTGATGAGCCCAGGGGAAGAGGGACCCATGTTGCCCCTTCAGGCTGTGCCCGGCAGAGCCTCATGGGTGCAGGCCCAGCTACCAGGAGCTCGCCATCGAGCCCCACCCCTGGGCCTTGCTCCGGGGGGGGAGGGGGGGGGCACGGTGACCCACGTCCGGGCAGGGGAAAACTAGGTCAAAAATTGCTATCCATCATGAGTCTTTTGAGACGCGCTTTGTCTGGTCCCTCACCTGGGACCTTTTTGCCTTTTAGTCAACATAGCTCCCAGGGATCACTGGCACACGCAAACCCCTCCACCATGATGCAGTGGCAGCTCAATGAGGGGAGTATATCGGGGTCTTGTTCACGATTGAGGGAAGGATGGAGCGTGAGATCGACAGGCAGATTGGTGCAGCGTCTGCAGTGATGTAGACTCTGCACCGGTCTGTCATGGTGAAGCGAGAGCTGAGCCAGAAGGCAAAGTTCTTTATTTACCAGTTGATCTACGTTCCCACCTTCACCTATGGTCACGAGCTGTGGGTAGTGACCGAAAGAATGAGATCGTGGATACAAGCGGACAAAACTAATTTTTCTCCCCAGGGTGGCCAGACTCTCCCTTAGAGATAAGGTGAGAAGTTCACACATCCGGGAGGACCTCGGGAGTAGTGTCGCTGCTCCTCCGCATAAGGAGGAGTCAGATGAGGTGGCTTGGCCATCTAGTAAGGATGCCTCATCGACACCTCCTAGGGGAGGTATTCTGGGCATGTCCACTGGGAGGAGGCCGTGGGGAAGGCCCAGGACACGCTGGAGAGACTGGGGTCCCCCCAGAAGAGCTGGACCATGTAGCTGGGGAGAGGGAGGTCTTGGCCTCCCTGTTCCAGCTGCTGCCCCGTGACCCAACTTTGGATAAGCAGCAGAAGATGGATGGATGGATGGAACTGATAATGTTGATCTGACTACCAGCAGTAAAGTCTCATCTCAAATTGTTTTCTTTTTAAATAAAACCTGGAGTATTATCATGTCTTTTGGTTTCCATGCTGATGAAGACGCCCCCTGCAGGCTCTCACCTCCTGAAAGAACCTTGAGCTGCCTGTCGTAGAACTCGGCCTCACGCTGCGACACCAGGCTGCACTCTGCACACTGTCGCACCGGGTCGACGAAGCACATGCGGGGCAGAGCCACCTTCCTGCTGCAGCATTTATCGCAGAAACAGCGACCGCACCGACGGCAGTGATGCTGCAAGGACACCCCACAGGCTTAAAGACTGATCCACGGCTTTACTTTCTCTTTACTCCAGAAATATTGTACAAATATTTCTAACTAGCTAGATGACCCAGAAATCACCAAAGGGACATTTTCTGACAGGAACTGTCCGTTAAATATTATCTAGGGAGATTCTCAGTCACCCAAGGACCTGCTAAATATTGTTGATATTTTTTAATGTGAATTTTATTAATCAACAAATTGGTCAAAATTACCATAAAACAACCTAAGATATGCCATTAAACCACTTTCAACCACTTTTCTCAAACGGTTGAAAAAGAAAATAAGTCACACCGAGACAATGAATAGAAATAACATAAGTTCAGTTTTATAGTCATTTCATGAAAGACCAACTGTCATTAAATTGGAGATTAAATTAACCTGCAAGAAATATCCTTAAAAAAATATTCTGAAAGATACCATTCACCCAAAAATTCCTTTAAAGTATCTGTCACGGGGAAATAGAAAAAGAAATATGCAAATAACCTGAAAACAATCCCTGAGAAATTCCTTCAAACCACGACAGAAAATGTCAAAAGAAATTGGCTGGAAAAAGTAAATTCGTAAAATATTCTCTAAAATCGAAATATACATGAAAATCAAGAAATGATCTTAAAAATTGCGAAGATCCTGAAAAATCAAAAAAAGATATCAGCATCAATTCCCTTTAAATTTGTTTAATAAATAGATAAATAGATAAATAAGTAAATCATAAAAAAGAGCCACAAATGATTTGTAATTTGCAATGAAATAAAGGAGAGATATTAACTCTGGATTAAACACCTCTGGATTAACATTTAAGATTTGTCACCTCTGGATGAGCATTATCAATAGGGTTTGACTGAGAGCGGGATAAAACCCAGACACTCACCTTCCTCCTGATGAAGTCAAACTTGGTGTCGCACTGCATGCATCTTGGGCACTGAGGACAACAAACAGGAAGTAACGCAACATGCTGAGGGGGATGGCTTCAGGGATGACCGACAGATGGACGCAGTTAGGTCTAACTCCTGGAAGATTATAATCCTGTATGACGTCTCAATGAGCCGGGCAGGATGGGAATTTAACATCTCTGGACATTTGCGTTGTTTCTCACTTTTTAGAGAATTTTCAAGGAATATCTTGTTGAATTTTGCTAATTCCCTGCTTAATATTAATCTGAGATCCATCTGATTTCAATCTTTTAGATTATTGAATCATCAAATAGTCCACGCTTATATTGCACTTCTGATCACATTGCGGTGCTTCCACTGCGCTTTACACTCGTACAATTTCACCCATTCACGGGCACACACACACACAATGACAGTGGCAGGTGCTAGCCAGGCTGTTGGGAGCAATTGGGGGTTATGCTCTTTGCCCAAAGACACTTGGACAGGAGGAGTCAGGGATTGAACGGTCAACATTTTAATTGCAGGACACTCGCTCTACCAAACCTGCTACCCCCACAATACAGCCACCCCGTCAATCACAATATTTTGTGAGAATCACATTTTCAAATGATTTCTTGCTGATTTTCCTGATTTCACACAGACAGATAAGATGGACAGACAATAAAGTAAGAAGTGAATGACAACATACAATCACTAATTGTAAGTAACAAACATTACCCCCCCCCCCCCCCCCCCCCCCCCCCCCCCCCCCCCACACCAAAACACAAACAAGAAAACACCCCCAGCCACAC
>CAAKHD010003475.1:127401-154533 GCA_901007705.1 Fistularia tabacaria | reverse complement strand
AAAAAAAAAAAAAAAGGGAAAAAAAAAAAACAATCCCCAATTTTAAGAAAAAAACATCCCCCCCCCCCCCCCCACACACACACACACAGACACAGGATTAAGTGAAGATGTGCAGTTTACCCCTGGAACAAAGTAGGATTATTGGCAGAGATTTTAGTGATATTAGATATGTGAGCGATGGAACAAAACCAACTCTTGTAAACAGTAATTGACCATCATGGGCGGGACTTCCTGATAAAAATCTTTGAGTTATCTGCTGAGAACAAAATCTTTGTGAAGAAGAATAACTCCATCCATAAAATTGGAAAATTATCTAAAAGTTTGCACAGAAATACATAAAACACCAAAGATTCCACTTCAAAAATAAAATGATATAGAATTTCAGGTCATTTGCAAAATAAACGCCCCCCCCAAAAATTCAACTTTACAGTAATTAAGAAAGTTCAAATGAATGTGAGCACATTACGTTGTAAACAGCAAGCAATAAGCAAAAACACATTAAATTTTGAAAGCACCCCCCCCCCAAAAAAAAACAAACAAAAAAAAAAGTTAAAATCACATTAAATGGACATAAAACATTTTCATGTCAAATCGGAATATCCGGAGGGGAAAACCGTGAGGGTTCTTCATTAATGTTTGACAACAAAACACTGTCTTTTTGTAAGAGAACGAAGAGTGTTTTTGTCTGTGTGTCGATGACAAAAGCAGCTGGACGGTTCTGGAAGGAGAGACGGACCAGACCGGAAATACGGGCGGACCGGACAGGCAGGCATCTGCGAATCAGACTGACTTCGCGAAGAGCTCGGGGAAAGCAGCTAACTGACACCATCAGCTGCTACGTCATCGCCTTATTTAAAACAATTAAAACAAGATTAGCAACGAAAGAAACTTTCAGCGGTTATTCTCGGCAGTTCTCTGTGTTTATTCAATCATCAGGTCGTTTAGTCCTGATTTCCGTGCGTTGTCTAAATCTGGGGCCAACTACGTGCCATCCAACTCAATATCGAGCTAGCAGCGTCCAGCCCGGGAGTCACTGGATGCAGTCGACTTTACTTTGAAAATAAGAGCACACTTCGCATCGGCGTTCTAAGTCTTTATATACATTTCTTTCTAGCTTGAAAATACAGCTTTGTCGTGATTATTAAAGCAAGTTTTGCTGCTCATTTTCCTTTCATTTCTAAACCCATTTTCATGATTCGTGCATGATTTGCTTCACTCCTTGCTAAATATATTCAGATGCCTTGACAAATTTCCTGTAATTAATCAGAATAATTAAGTCATTTGCAGTGAAGAGGTGAAGGTTCTGTTGTCATCCAGGTCATGATCAATCGTGTGTCGAATTTCATCGTGGCAACTGAATTTACTGTCTCCCCTTGGAGATCGATCACCGCCCGTTCGAGGGGCTTCAGTTCGAACGCACTGTTTGTAACTGCTGGATTGGGGCTTGGAATTAGTTTCAGGTAAAAGGCTTTGTTGTGTTCATGAGTTGGACTGAAGGAACTGGGGAACCCTCACGGACGACAGGTGAAACGACTTCGACGAGAGAAACAAGTTGATTTGCCACGAAAAGATTTGACGAATGACATCTCATAAAACCCCTCAGGTATATTTCCTTGCCAAAAACCTGATTGTGTACAGTTGCCAAAAAGTGTATATATCGACACAAAAAAATGACGTCTACTGATCCTCCGTTCCATCCAGACCGCTTTACTATTTAACGCTGTACCGCAGCTTTTATTTTGATGATGCAGGCCGGAAATGCAGCTAATTGTTGCCCCACACTAACATACATGCCACTGTACCCGGAGCAGCTCTGGTGGCCTCTTGCCGCTGAACTCGCACCGCTGCAGACTCACCTCTTTGTCCGGGACCCACTGCGGCTCGTCCAGCGAGAAGGGGCTGTTAAAGGCGCCGTTTTCCGGTACCATTCGAAGTCCGCTGGGGCTCCGGACGAGCTTTTTCCCGTCAGGCACTGAGGACATTTTCCGATCGGCTACTGCCCCTCCGTCACTCAGTACTAGACTGACAACTGCGGCGCAGGGACGCCCTCCGGCTCGATTGACAGCGCCGTGGACGAATAGGAGTGCGAGATTTCCCGTCACGTGACAGATTTGCAACACAGTGGACAGTGTTTTGCTTTTTCCAGCCGCGCCTTGTTTTTTTTTTTCTTCTTGCGTTGAAAATGAAACTGCGGCGAGAATAATCCACATAAAAGGCTAACGACTGGTTGCAATTTTTTCCTACAGCTGCTACAGGCTTCACTCCAATTTTACAACTTTGTTAGAAGCTGACCCCCCCAAGATATAAAATGACAAAAACAATAGGCAACACACCATGAGATCAATATATGCGGCGGATTCCAATTTGATTCTTTAGAAAACAAAAAGAAATAGTAATTCCAGCTTTTAGCAAAAAAAAAAAAAATAGTACAATTTTAATGTTCTCGAGCTTCACTCTGATTTTAGGGCATTAAACCTCAGGCACATATATCACAAGTTCCTTTTTTATTTGCCTCATCCATCCCAGATTTAAAAAACAATTATGTGGATTCAATGTGTGAAACAGGAGATTACTTTTTTTCTTCTTCTTCTTTTCCTTTCGGCTTTTCCCTTTCCAGGAGTCGCCATAGCGAATCAACCTCCTCCATCTAACCCTATTCTCTGGATCCTCCTCTCTCACACCAACTACCTTCCAATCTTTTTCTCACTATTTCATTTTTTCTACAAACTGCAAAGAGTATCTCATAGCAACAAAGGTGTTGCAGGGGTCAAAAAAGAAGCATACAGCAAGTTCATATGAAGCTGAAATTCTCACAAACAGAAAAATCGTCATTGGCAAGGTAAGAAAATCTCAGTGATTTGAGCAAATAATTTGGTAAATTTAATCTTTTTCTGAGGCTTCTTGTGATTTCGTTCTAAATTTGAGGTATTTTGTCGGTTGATTGACATGTAATGCCTTTTGCCATTTCTTTCCTGATTTTTTTTAAATGTATATTTGCACCTCAGTTAAAACAGAAACATAATAAAGTAAATCCAGACAGCTAACATTTGGCTTTTTTTATTCTTCAATATTGTCGTGCACAAACGTCGGTGCTCTTGTAAAACAAATTAAAACAAAAAAAGCAGAAATTCCACAATAAAAACAAAAAAAACCCCACAGATTTTGCAGTTGTGGAACTATAGTTCCACATCAGTGCTTGCAGCTTCAGTTCTCCTGCCTATGTTCACATCATTTTCTGCATCATTTCACTCAGAACAACACATTAGGGATGAATGTCATGTTTTCGTTTGTTTATTGACAGCAGCATCGTGATCAGGGCATGTCATATCACAAAGGCCAGTATCTCCCAAAAACAACATTCAAAATAAATAGCTGATTGATCAGTTTCAATGATCTGAGCTGGAGAGAAAACATCATGTGGTGCTCTGCCAAAGCAGGATTTCAGGACAAATAACCTTAAATTATATTTTACCTAATTATTCCAGTTTGATGTTCCTGAAATTCACCCCAAGGAGGGGGCTTCGAGGTCTGAGAGGAGGCTATGTGAGAATTACAGAACCCTGGGAACCACAATCATAAAGAAGCACAAATTAAACAAAAAAACAAAACAAAAAACACGCAAGAAAGAACTTACATAGAAATGAATTGGATTCAAATAGTTTTGCTTGAAATATCCTGAAAGCTAGCAAAAATCTGTCAGGAAGTTAAACTTAAAAAAGCAGTAGGTTGTACAAAAAGTGCAGAAAAGTGACCTGAAAATCAGTTGAAAAAGTGTTTCCTTGAAACACAATTGAAATAAAAATCGCACCAATACTTTGCACAAATTGCTGAAGGAAAAACATTTATTACTTATTTTCCTTTAATTGGTTGCATTTTCACACATTTTTGGCTGATTTAAAGTTTATTCTATTCCCAGATGTTGAGGAACCCGCTGCTCATTTTGAGGCTTTTTTTAAATTTTAAAGTTCAGGTCAATGACACCGCATTAGATGTCTTCAATCCCCCCCCCCACACACACACACCCAAACACATGTTTAAAAAGCCTGTTAGGCCTCTTAAACCTCAAACAACTGCATTCAAACCATCTCTTTATTGTAATAAGATAGAAATTGACTCCTGAGAACAAATGGCCGTAATTGTGATGAACTAGAGACAAAGGAACATGAACTAAAGGACGCAATTGAGGACTGTACAAGAAAATAATCTGTCCTTCCTTACTTTCAGGTCCGTCGAACAAAAACATCAGAACAGAAGTTTCTTGTTTTTGTGAAATCATTTTAGAAATGACACATCTGGAGTTAACAGAGAAAAGAAACAGACAGTAAGAGGATGGTATGCGCGTGTGGGTATTTGTGTTTGCCAGTGTGTTTGCCTACATCAAGAATTTTGATCTGGTGTGGTGGAGATGACTCACCAGTGTATCATTTAGATTAGTATTCATTTATAAAGTAATAATAATAATAATAGTTTTTTTAAACCTTTCAGAAACAGGCGAAAAGGAAAAAATAGCGGCTGATTGGTGTCAGTGATTGATCGGATTTTATTCAACTATTATTGAAAAGGCTAGAATCTATGAATGGCATAATAAACTGCATTGGACTGGATCAGGCTCTATATATCAGAGAGATCTCAATTTGTACATGTAAACAAGTAGTCCTCTGCATACACCCAACTAAGCTACAGTGTTCTTCAAGGTTCTATGCTTGTACCAATAATTTTTACCCTATATACATATATGTTTCGTCCAGTTATCATTATCAGGGAGCAGTCCATGAACTTTCATCACTATGTGGATAGATTATTGTAACTCTGTTGTTAGGCTGTGCAAACTCATCATTAGAGACTCTCCAGCTCATTCAGATCGCTGATGCATGTGTTCAAACAAGAACCAGTATGAGCTATCATATCTCTCCAGTATTGGCTTCTCTGCATTGCCTCCCAGTTCAGGTCAGAGTAGCATTTAATTCCTTCTCCTTGCCTATAAAGCCTGAAGTGGCAGTGACCATATCTCAAAGAATTCTTCATACCCTTTCTCCCAGTCAGAACTCTATGCTCTCAGGATGCAGGGCTACTTGTGGTCCCTAGAGTCTCAAAGTATACTGGGAGCCGGAGCATCCAGTTAATGAGCTCCATTGTGGAACCATATTCTAATTTCAATCGGGGTGGGGGGCTGTCTTTGTTTAAGAATAGGATAAAAAAATCGTTCCCTTTGAGAAAGCTTTTAGTTAGGATTAGGCTAGCCCATAGTTTTGCTGCTATAGACTTCCCCTGCTGGGGGATTTCCAATGGTGGACCTCTCTCATTCCTCCCAATCTTACTATCCTGTCTGACCTCATACCTCTTCATCAATGCATGATAGTAACCTCATATCCTCTCCTGTGTCCCTGGGCTCTCATCTTGCAGGTTCCCAGGGGGCTTGGCTTAATTTACTGCAGCGTCTCACCAGGTGTTCACCATTGTTATTTCCTCTATGAATATTAATGTTATCATTGAATCATTTCAGCCATGACTGCAACTGTCAGTGCTACTGTTATTCATAGTAATAGATCATTTGCCTATGTTCACATCTTTTTCTGCGTCATTTCACTCAAAACAACAGAGCAGGGATGAACGTTACGTTTTTGTTTGTTTGTTGGTTTATTTGTTTGTTGAAAGCAGCAGCATTACCAGGGCAAGTTGTGTAGTGGTGGCCAGTCCCTCCCAAGAAACACGTGCAAAATGAACAGCTGATCAGTAGTATCATTTATCTGTGCAGGAGAGGAAACATCAAATGGTGCTCTGCTGAAGCAGGATTACAGGACAAATCACCTTAAGTCATATTTTACCTATTTATTCCAGGTTGTTGTCTTTGAAAACAGATTATTAATGAAGTTTGTAAAGTCACTGCAGTTTTTTTGTAATCTTTACTTCAAAAGTACTCGAGGTACTTTTTAATATTCTTATCATAATGAATATGAAAAAATCTCAGTCTGAAAAGGAAATAGAGGATTTTATAAGAACAAATAATAAAAGCCACACACACAAAGTGTTTCTCAGCCCAACAGAGGAAGATTATTGCACGCTCCTGCAGCAAACATAACCATCTGCCCTTTCAGAGAGAAATAGTAATAATGAAAAAAAAAACAAAAAACAAAACTGCCAGACAAAAATAAAATATTTATCTATTACTATGTTGCCTTTAATTTAATTAAGGATTTTACTTTGAAAAAAGGCTATTGTTTTGACATTCAAACTTTTTTTTTCTGATAAACTGGTTCAAAGGTATTTGATTCATTAAGTTCGTTAGTTTTTAAACTTGTGTGACCAGCAATGTTGTATGGTTTAGAGACAGTGGCATTGAGGAAAAGACATGAAGCAGAGTTGGAGGTAGCAGAGATGAAGATGTTGAGGTTTTTGGGAGTGAGGAGGATGGATAGGATCAGGAATGAGTCCATTGGAGGGACAGCACATGTTAGATGTTTTGGAGTAAAAGTCAGACTCAGACGGTTTGGACATGTACAGAGAGTGGACAGTGAAAGCATGGGTAGGAGTCTGAGGTCAGAACTGCCAGGTAGGAGGCCTAGCGGAAGACAAGAGTGGAGATTTATAGATGTAAGGATAGAGGACATTAGATTAGTTGCTGTGAGAGAAGAGGTTGCAGAGGAGAGGGTTAGATGGAAGAAGATGACTGGCTGTGGTGACCTCTGAAGGGAACGGTTAAATGGAAAAAAGAAGATCAAAATGTCAAAATAAGTTCTCCGTCTCCAAGTTAAAAAAAAAAAAACCTCAGGAAGAACGAATATAATTCAAGCAATTTTAAATAATTTGTAAATTTGTCAGACAGCTGCTGCTCGCCATGTCAAGTTCACCAATTTGGCGGAAGCCTTGTCTTCTTTATTTGCTTTTTGCTGGAAAACGCGGTATGAAAGTTGGAATGCGGAAAAACTGCTGACTCATTCAGCCTCTGTTTTTTTTACAGTTACAGGAAGGTCTCTGAGGAGCAGCTGCAACAATGGAAACAAAATACTTTACAAATGTGTAAACATAGTAAACACAAAACTCAGGATTCAGTGGGTTCTCCAGTATTCTTTTGCAATTAAAAAACTGAAAAAGTACTGAGCAATTAAGCTTTGCACACTGAAAGGCGGCCTGTGGTAAGCATGAGGCTGCCAACTTCTGATAAGCCAAACCATCAGGTGTTTAACAAAAGACAAAATGGTGACCTGAACCTCCTCAAAACTGAAAAAAAAAATCAGGTCGGTCAGGTTCTTATCCATGATAAACAAATAAAAATGATGCCAAAGTCGCAACACCAAGGTGCTAAGTCTCAGAAAAAAAAATGTCTCTATATCTATCTAAATGCCTTACGACACGCAAACCACTTCAAAAACTTCTCCTTTACTGAATGCCGTTCAGTTGACTACATCATTTTTGTCAGTGCTTTTTGGCTTTTTAGAATCAGCTGCGGGCCCGGGAGCTTTAGAAAGTCTGAATTTTATCTCAGCAAAATTGACTTGGGAATGCTGGGGAAAAAGAATTCCCAAATCAAGTAGATCGAAACAACCAGAAAATTAGCAAAAAATGTCTTGGAAGTGAGCAGGAAATTATGAGAATTAATCAGAAAGCTAGAAATAAAGTGTGTATTAAAAAGAGACATCAAACTTTATTACCAACTGTTAGGACAATATTTTTCAAGGTCAGACCCCTGACCTTAAGGACTGAAAATGACTCATTTAAATTGAAGGTATTTCTAAAGACACTGCAACTATATTGTACGCGAAAATTAAAATATTGACTTCACTCATTCTGAAACTGAGTAAATCCTTAGAGTTATAATTTAACTTCTTTTAATTGCAATGTCATTTCCTGAAAAATCAAGGATTAAAAACATGTAATTAAGCAGCAAATTTTCAACCTTTATTGAATCCGTTTCAAACAGCGAACCTTCTGTTAAACCACTCTCAGCCTTCATCGAAACAACAGTGCAACACAAAATATTTTTCAAAAGCATCAAGGTTCAGGTACAACACACATACCGGAACGTGTTTACACTCTGCAGAGACCCAGTGGGTCTGGACAGAAAAATCACACAAACCTTCCAAAGTGCAGTGAAAGATTGAAACCTGTGCAGCCTGTGCTCGTCACCATGACGACACAATCATTCCTCCAAAAACAAACAAAAAAAGTCTATTTACAGTGGCAGTGGGTCTGGAAGATCCCCATGACCTACAACTTCCTGGCCTCCGTCCTCCGAGGGATCGGTAGGTTCGGCTCCTTCAATGCGCCAGGTCGGTGTGGCTGGCGCTCAGGTCCCGGCTTTTACTCAGACAATTATTTCGTCCCTAGGGGGAGACAGGAAGGAACAGGAAGTGGAATAAGGAGGGAAAACGGGATTCATTCAGGAAGACAGACTATTTTAATGACAATGTGTCTTGGAGAATCAATAAATGTATCTATAAATAGGAGCAGGCTGACCTGTAGGTAGCAGCCATGCTGAATGTTACAAGGGCTTTGGGGGTTATGTCCTTAGAACAGAGATGATCCTAAAGAACCAAGTGACCCCTAAGAACCTTAGAACTGCCTTAAACCTGGAGGATCTCAGTCACACCTGACAGTCGCTGAATTGTTGCCTGCCTTTGGTGAGTAGTGGACCTCTTTCATGACTTTAAGACCTGTAACTACCGCAGTCAGTCAACGTCCCAAAATGTCCCTCATTCTGTCATTCCCCCCATTCAATTTCCGTCCACTCTCAAACTGAAGGCTGTATTTGTTATTTTGGGTGAAATTGGCTAACTGGCATTTTAAACAACTGTACAAAAAAGAAAGGAACAGAACAAAACTACTCACTTCTTCTGTAGGTATTTAATCATACCAGAGATGGCAGTTGATAATGTACAAACACTATGTGTGCCGGTTTGTGAAAAAACAATGAAATGAGTCTGAATTAACAATGATGGCCTGTTGAATCCTGTAGGTGCAGTGGGTCAAATAATGACAGGATGGATGAAGAAAAGGAACAAAATCAACAAAATCTGTCTGTCAATATTCTTGTTTTGCAATACAAAACAAAACTGAAAAATGAAGGTGGTGTCTAAAAAAAAAAACCCTGGTCATTTTGACTTATATATTTTTTGAATAAATTAAAACATACAGCTGATTCAAACCTGTGATAGTACTGCTTTATTCTTAACAATAAATAGCATGTCTCATATTATGATTGCTTTCATGTCATGATGTGACATTTCTACTTACATTCAGATTTTTAAAGTAAGATTTGCAAGTGATTTACATCTCAATGAAGTGTCTCTTTATTACATCATTCCTAAATTTACCACAATTTTGAATATATTCTGTATATATTTGTGCATTTGCAGACACGTTTTTTGACAAACAACACACCATGTCCAAAATTACACAATTATTCAGTTAAACCTTTATCTTTACGCTGATATTACAGCTTTTCATACCATTTATTTGATCTGCAGTCTTTAACTACAGACTAGTTATGAAAATTAGATAAATCACATTTATATTAATCATGGTTTAAATAAAGTGGTCATCTATTGCCATGGTGACTCTGAGGTTGTATTACCAGGATATACAGCAGGCCGGATATCTGGCCACCTGACCCCCCTCGATCCCACCGACCCTCTTACTTGGTATTGGTCGCCTGCAGTGTCTTCCGCCACATTTAGGACGCCCAGAGAGCTGGCTCGCTTCATGCTGTACCCACGGTGGCGCCATGCAGGGAGAGGTCAGTAGAGGTAGGGAGTGAGGGGTGAGAGGTCAGAGGTGGGGGGGGGGTTAGCTCAGTGGATGCGGAACACGTGGATGTTAACGACAACCTTGAAACCATCACACAAAAGTTAGTTTGTCAGTTATAAAAAAAAATTGCAGTTTTTCTACCCCCACCCTATACTCACTTTCCTGTTATTTCTATTTTTAATTCACTGCATCAAAAACATCATCACAAACGAGGGGATGAATCAAAAACAAACAATCTCATATTGCTAGCGGTGAAAAGTGAAAGCAAAGCACTAAAATACCTAAGCTTGAGCAGTTTTATCAAGCTTATCTAAAGCTCTTTGAATCTTAATATAAATCAACTAGATATTCTTTCATATAATCCAGTTGTTTTTGCACCTTTTCTGGTGCTGCTTCATTGCCAAGTACTCCATTTGCTAATGATAGTTTACTCTGGTTTGCTTGAAGGGATCTTCAAGCAAGCCTGAGGGCTTGCCTCACTGAGCCTAGCTTTGTTTCCTCTGAACATCTTTAAAACTTAATAAAACAGTAATGATATTCTGTCATAGTCCAATTTAATTTTATATCATATTCTCTGCAGATGGTATTCAGATTCTGCATTTTTAAATTGCTGAGACTACTTAGCTTAGCTCCAGGCTCATGCACGGTCCATAGGTATCCTTGTAGTTTCTGACAGAAAATTTGGCCACTTTCTGCCAAATATTGTATAAATACAAATACATATATATATATATATATATATGTATGTATATATACATACATGTATATATACAGTATATACATACATGGATCGTGATGGAGGGGTTTGCATGTCCCGATGATCCTGGGAGCTATGTTGTTGGGGGCTTCATGCCCCCAGAAGGATCACCCAAGGCAAACAGGTCCCAGGCGAGGGGCCAGACAAAGCGTGGCTCAAAAGAAAGACCCCCATGACGAAGAACAACGTGGTACCTGGTTTTCCCCTGCCTGGACGCGGGTCACCGAGGCCCCCCCCCCCCCCGGAGCCAGGCCTGGGGGTGGGGCTCGATGGCGAGCGCCTGGTGGCCGGGCCTGCACCCATGGGGCTCGGCCGAGCACAGCCCGAAAGGACGACATGGGACCCCCTTCCCCTGGGATCACCACCCACAGGAAGGGCCAAGGGAGTCGGGTGCAGTGTGAGTTGGGCGGTGGCCAGAGGGGGGGACCTTGGCGGTCTGACCCTTGGCTTCAGAAGCTCGCTCTAGGGACATGGAATATCACCTCTCTGGCAGGGGAAGAGCCCGAGCTGGTGCGTGAGGTTGAGAGATTTCGACTAGATATAGTTTGACTCACCTCGACGCACAGCGTGGGGTCTGGAACCAGGCCTCTCGAGAGGGGCTGGACTCTTTGCTACTCTGGAGTTGCTCCCGGTGAGAGACACCGAGCAGGAGTGGGCATATTTATTGCCTCCCGACTCGGCACCTCCCTGTCAGGGAAAGCTTCAACACCCTCCTCCGGCAGTGCTACAACCACGTCCCGAGGGAGGCGGGGGACATTGAGTCCAAATGGGCCATGTTCTGCGCTTCCATTGTTGAGGCGGCTGCTCAGAGTTGCGGCCATAAGGCGGTCGGCGCCTGTTGGCGCAGCAACCCTCAAATCCGCTGGTAGACCCCAGCGGTGAGGGATGCTGTCAAGCGGAAGGAGTCCTATCGGGCCTTTTTGGCCTGCGGGACTCCGGAGGCAGCGGACAGGTACCGGCAGGCCAAGCGGCATGCGGCTACAGCGGTCGCCGAAAGCAAAAACTCGGGCGTGGGAGGAGTTCGGAGAGGCCATGGAGAATGACTTCCGGTGGGCTTCGAGGGGATTCTGGTCCACCATCCGGCGTCTCAGGGAGGGGAAGCAGTGCTCCATCAACACTGTGTACAGCGGGAGCGGGACGCTGCTGACCTCAACGCGGGACGTCGTAGATCGGTGGCAGGAATACTTCTCAGGCCACCTCAGTCCCGTCAAAACACCTTCCAATGAGGAACCAGAGCCGGGAGACCCAGGGGAGGGGTCCTCCTATCTCCGGGGCTGAAGTTGCTGAAGTAGTCATAAAGCTCTTCAGTCGCGGGGCCCCAGGGGTGGATGAGGTCTGCCCTGGGTTCCTCAAGGCTCTGGATGCTGTAGGACTGTCCTGGTTGACACGCCTCTGCAGCATTGCGTGGACGTCGGGGACAGTGCCGCTGGACTGGCAGACTGGGATGGTAATCCCCCGGATGTGATCCAATTACAGGGGGATCACGATCCTCAGCCTCCCTGGCAAAGTCTATTCAATGGTACAGGAGAGGAGGGTCTGCCGGGTCGTCGAATCTCAGATTCAGGAGGAGCAGTGTGGTTTTCGTCCTGGTAGTTGAACAGTGGACCAGCTCTATACCCTCAGCAGGGTTCTCGAGGGGGGATGGGAGTTTGCCCAACCAATCTACATGTGTTTTGTGGACTTGGAGAAGGCATTCGACCGTGTCCCGCAGGCAGTCCTGTAGGGGGTGCTTCAGGAGTATGGGCTACCGACCCCCGTTATACGGGCTGTTCGGTTCCTGTATGCCAGGAGTCAGAGCTTGGTCCGCATCGCCGGTTGTAAGTCGGACTCGTTTCCGTCGGGAGTTGGACTCCCCTTGGGCTGCCCTTTGTCACCAATTCTGCTCATAATTTTTATGGACAGAATTTCCAGGCGCAGCCAAAGCGTCGAGGGGATCCGGTTTGGTGGCCACAGGATCAAATCTCTGCTTTTTGCAGATGATGTTGTCCTGTTGGCTCCATCAGGCCATGATCTCCAGCTCTCGCTGGAGCGGTTCGCAGTCGAATCTGAAGCAGCCGGGATGAGGATCAGCACCTCCAAATCCGAGACCATGGTGCTCAACCCGAAACGGGTGGAGTGCCCACTCCGGGTCGGGCAAGAGGTCCTGCCCCAAGTGGAGGAGTTCAAGTATCTCGGGATCTTGTTCATGAGTGAGGGAAGGATGGAGCGGGAGATCGACAGTCAGATCGGTGCAGCGTCTGCAGTGATGCAGACTCTGTACCGGTCTGTCATGGCCAAGAGGGAGCTGAGCCGTAAGGCGTAGGTCTCAATTTACCAGTCGATCTACATTCCTACCCTCACCAATGGTCACGAGTGGGTCGTGACCGAAAGAACGAGATCGCGAATACAAGCGGCCAAAATTAGTTTTCTCCTCAGGGTGGCCGGATTCTTCCTTAGGGTGAGAAGTTCGGCCATCCGGGAGGAACGTAGAGAGAGGCATAGAGAGGAGTCAGATGAAGTGGCTTGGGCATCTGGTCAGGATGCCTCCTGGACGCCTCCCAGGGGAGGTATTCCGGGCATGCCCACCTGGGAAGAGACCACGGGGAAGACCCAGGACACGCTGGAGAGACTATGTCTCTAGGCTGGCCTTGGAATGCCTAGGGGTCCCCCCAGAAGAGCTGGACCATGTGGCTGGGGAGAGGGAAGTCTGGGCCTCCCTGCTCCGGCTGCTGCCCCCGCGACCTGACCAAGGATAAGCAGTCGAAGATGGATGGATGGATATATATATATATATATATATATATATATATATGATTGGTTCTAACTGTGGTCCATGTTTCCGACCTTACACTGTGTATCATGCTTCCAGTTTGCTGGTGGGAGAAAGCAGCTCCATGCCCTTACCTAATACTTCTATTTTCTGTCCAACGTGACAATTGTAAAGAAAATTATTGGATTAATGATATAAATATCTTAATAATTAAATGAACATTGTCTTTGGAGCTTTGTGAATTCAATGTTTTCTTTCCTCACTACAATGGACATTTCTGCTTCAGTGTCCCATAATGCCTTGAGTGTGCCTGCTGATATCATTGTCATCATCGTCATCATCATCACCACCACCACCACCACCATAGTGAAAAGGAAGAAAGAAGACCCTGAGCACATAGACCAGGCATGCAGTCCACATTCAGGAGGAAATTTATTCATAAATAAAACTCAGTCAGCACAAAATCTTAAAAACAAACAAAAAAAGCCATGCAAGATAAATGTTTTTTAAATGAAATTCACAAACGGGGAAAAAAAACAAAAATTGAAGTCCAAGGCAAAGTCAAACAGTTCTTTTTAAAAAATGAAATCAATACACAGGGGGAAAAACTAAATTATAGGCCAAGGCAAAGTCAAGCTGAACTTTCTTAACAAGATGGAAATAGACCGAAGCCACAGAGGTGAATAAATAGATGGAGAACAACCCCAAGCATTGATGCTTTCGGCCAGCAGGTGGCAGTAATGCGCCTCTGAGCAAGTGCTGTTAATCACCCTGCCAGCAGGTGGAGCACCATTGCATATTTACCCACAGTTTTGGGCTTAGGGTTCTGCAACGACTCCTACTCAGGAACACTTTGGGTTTTTTACTTTCTACTTCACTGTCACCTTGGTGACCAGAGAAAAATCTGAGAAGATTCAATAAAGATGAAATATTTTAAGAAATATTAGCTCCACGGCAATAAACGCCATTCAAGCCTCATTTTCAGCCACTTGAAAAAAACAAACAAACATTTGAACTTGACAGACTGTAGGAGCAAATCTGTCACATGTTCAGGCACCGTATTCTTTAAATAAAAAAATGAAGATGGTTTAGGAAATAAATTAAAATAAATTATATCTATATTAGAAATGATGAGGGAAAACCCCAGTTAAACAGTGCAAGTCTGTTTCCAGAGGACATTATAGAGTTAATTGGGTCTCGCGGGCAGTGCAGGACAGTAACCACCACCACCACCTCTTGCTCAAGTGCAAACGCAGCCCGGGAACTGCTTCACCACCAGCAATGTCTTTCTGCATTTGGTTAGTTTACCAAGCCTCACGCTGGGGGAGGGTGTGTGGGAGTGGGGGGGGGGGACCGAAGTCATTCAGGTGAGTCACTGTGGAAGGGTGGGGTGCAGAGGGGTAGTTACCCTGGATTTTTGGGCTCAGTGTCTCGGGATGCACCACCGCCTTTCAGCTTGCGGACGAGTTTCTCGCTGCTGCGGCGGATGGAGGCTCGCAGTTTACTGAAGGAGCCACTCCTCTTCAGGGAGCCAGAGCCATCCTGGGGAAAGATGCCGCAAGGTTACGCAACGTCCTTTGCAAAGCAGGCAGGCACAGACACACACACCTGCACACACGCATGAACACAAGGAGAGGACTCAGGTCATCATTTCTTTTGCGTTTCGCTTTTAAAAAAAACAATTCTTTTGCTATAATTTTCAGGGACACTTTCAGCAACCGTCAAGCTGGTCTGACAGGCACCTTTCGTCCTACTCTTCCTCTTCCTCCCTTTATCTCCAAACATATTCTCTTGCTAATTTCAGACCTGGATCCTGTGTTTTTTTTGTTAAATTCCAAAACATATTCTGATTATTTCAGATAATTTTGAATTTTCTGATTTTTTTCCTCTTAATTTTGCACTTGTGTTTGAAGAAATGGGAAGTTTTTTTTCTTTAAATGACATTTTATTTTTTTGGTTGTCATTTTTTGTTTACTTTTTCAAACAATTTCGAAAAATACATTTAAAGTTAATGTTTTTGTATCATAATTTCTCAGTTGTGTCTCACTAGCTTCAATATAAAATTAGTATAATATTCTAGGACAATACAGGGCTTTTATAGGACACTTAATTTTATGAGCCAATGACCAAGTGTTTTCAATTATGGGTAAATTGCTCAAGTGTTTTCTGAGATGTTTTGGAACTCTGTAAACATTTCCAATGATTTAAGAACTTTCTAATCCCAGTCGGATTTTAATCTGTGAGGTCAGACCTGGTCCAAATGAACTAATGACCTTCAAGATTTTTTCTTGAAATCAAGACTTCGATGTTAAATGTGATCAATGTCCCCATGGACATGAAAACATGATTGTACTTTTGCTTTTATCTGTAATTAACATCTGAAAGAACCACACTCTTCTATGGCAAAGAAACCCCAAGGCCAGTGATTCCCAATGAGGACGCTGGCAGAAAGTGGCTGAAGCCAAGGGGTGGAATGTGTAAACCCATTCATGACTGTATAGATGTGAGTTCTAAAGCAGTTGTAATTTCAGTCTGTGGAAGCACCCCTGCTTTGAAGAAAGACGTGTTGGACCAGTTCAACCCTTTGTTTACTTACTCAAGATCAGAGCTAGCAGTGTTAGCTTGCATCGCAAAAAACAAACAAACAAAAAAACGCCCCAAAACTGATTGACAAACCTCAGACGACCGAGCAAATTTTAGCACGTGTTTGGAGATTCCAGGCCATTCACTGAAAATCACAGGATGGACCCAGCACTAAATGTTAACACCAACTTTGTAGTGAATGAAGTACTTCAGCCTGGCAGACTTTCTCCATTAAGTTCTGGAGTTAAATATCGGGAAAAAAAGACAAACACAAAAAACCCCAATACACAACACAAAATACTTTAGTAATTTACACCACAGTTAGGATCACTGCCATTTTGCCTTTGTGGGTCTTCGATAAATGCTGGTTAAACCACTGTATTTTTTCCTGGGGCCTCAGTTTGGATCAATCTTTATGTGCTATGACTACAAGGCTGATGGCTGATTTAAACTTCTGCACTGAATTGCTGTCATACGTTAAAGTGAAGCCCCAGTGGTGGTTCAGGTTAGCTGGCTGAGTGACCTTGGGTCCAGTTTGAGGTTTACCCACTTTAAATATAGTTATGGCAACCATGACATCCACCCATCACCACTCATGATTGAGCCAAAATGGTGGTGTCACATCTTCGTTGCATTCACAGGTTTCCTCCTTAGTGTTTCTATTGTCCAATTTCCAATAGGTTTTTCCTTTCTTTGAGGGAAGGAGTGATGTTAGTGTGTTGTCTTATGGCAGAGTCCGATCTGCTCCGATTAGCTTCCACTGGCACAGAAGTTCAAAGCAGACCTTAAACCCCAGAGCCTGCTAAAGGACTTTACTCCAGCTTGCACCCCACCCTAAACAGAAGAGGCAGAGAGAAAACAGAGATGCGACACAGGAAGAGGCATCAGACTCAGGCTGGTGTGAGGAAGAGTTCAGCATTTTTATTAGAAGTTTAGAAAGACAAACTTGAAGATGCACAAACAGGACAGTCAGGCAGGAGATTAGTGGTGAGCAGAGACAAGCAGACAGCTGAGCTCAGAAATGTCCAACAAAATGCAGCATAGTTGATTTTCACCCCCCACCTCAATGTACAGATAGTAACCAGACCCTTCCCCAATGACATCACCACACAATTCATCTTGATCAGTCCTTGCCAGCCAATGAGCACAGAGCAATACATCTCAGACTAAACTAATGCAGGGGTGGATGGTGGGGCTTCTCCTGGGGCATCATGCAAGCATTATTTACAGCAGGCTAATGCTAATGTTCAACTACAGACCAATGTGTACGGTAATGCTGCTTCATCCATTTTCACCTTCGCCATCTGAATCTGTGTCCAGGTGGTAACCTAATACAACTCAAACCAGAACGACAGATCCAGCATGTCTTAAAATGAGCTTAATGACAATACAGTCTATAACTAGAATATCAGCCCACTGACGTAGACCCAATGCCAAAATAGACTATAACTTCCTGAATCAGTTGGTCTGAAAATTATACTGTTAACTATTCCTAAGAGAAAAAAAAAATCAAAATGTTCCCACAAAGGAATTACAGGATAGCATTATTGTTATTAACAAATACAACTACAGGCTGTATTTAATGGCAATTCATTTTCTTATTTTCTATGTAATTATTTAGATTTTTCTGACTGTTTTCGTCTTTCTGGTACTGGATATTAACCGTAAATCCTGCTGACTCCTGAGGAGCCTCTGACATTTTTATTCTTCCTTCTGATGTTTGTTTTAATAAGATTTTTCTGAATGTCAACTTTGGGTACCTCTCTTAATGAGGAGGCCTAGAGCTCCTCCACTCATGGTTCCTAACAGCTATCTACACCCAACAAGTACATTTGGAAAGAAAGGGGAAAGGGAAAGTCTGCGCAGATCTCTCTCAAAGGAAAATTAGGAAATGCACACATTATCAGTTCAGCCAGAAAACAGAGGTGGTGGAGGAGGAATATGTGTGCCAGAGAGAGAGAGAGAGAGCAAGAGGGAGCGAGAGAACAGGCGGGGATCCAGAGCTGAAGAAAACTGCAAAGGCGACAGGTCAGAGACGAGGCATCCGTCACACAGAAGACAAGTTTTTAGAACCATGACAAGGCATCTGGAGTTACGCCTGGCAGTCAGACAGGAAGAGAGAGAAGAAAGAGAAAAAAAAAACAGACATTGAGGTGAGATACAGACGGACAAGCTCAAAGAACTGATTAAAGAAAGGAGGAGCAGTCATTTTTTCCCTTCCTTTTTTCATCTGTTATCTACACTACTTCTCCTCCTCTCACAGTCAGGGAGCTGGAGTTAATCCAGATGACACTGAGGCGAGAGGCCGGGTCTAACCTGGTTGGATCATCCGTCAATCATATTGACATCAGGGGGGCCCTCATCCCACCCTCTCTAAGACATTCCTCTATTCCATGACAAAACTTTAGGAGCAGAAACCAAGGTGTATCGTAAGGTCCTTCAAACTACAGTCTTGGCAAAAACTGGTCTTTGAAGTTAATCTGATCGCTACTAAGTGTGCATGTTGGGTAAACATGGCAGGAGTTCGGACTTTGTGAAGATGTTGAGACAATCCAAAGGGACTGAATACGTTGAAGAAAAAACTTTGCAAAAATTCTCTGTTGACCCCCTAATAGGAACATTGATTCAAAAACAAAAGACAATCTTAAGGCAATAAGATCTATAGATTTGAAAAAAGTACCATCTTAAGCTTTAATAAAATCAGGGTTGTGTGGCTGAAAACTGTGAAAAATAACAAATATTTCAAATGAAAAAAACAGTGGTCTAGAAAAATTCCGGTCCACATCTTCAATTTCCAAGGTATCCTGTTGTTCTCAAAAATGGCCACTAGGTGGTGGATCAACAACATTAAACAAGTGGGAGAAATGCAGTCTCTGGGAAAGAGGAAGATGGACAGGAAGTGGGCGGGTGGATGCAGGTATGGGAGACATGAGAGCTGCCAGACAGACAGAATAATCTCCACAAAGAACTCTGAAGGATTATTTGATGTCGATATTTTCCTATCAGTTTCTTTGCTGCAGATCAAGTGCCTTCAGAGACTTTTCCTCTCTGGCTGCAAACACGCCACAGGGTGGGGAGTTGAGGGGGGGGGGGTCAACACAATGGTGTCACAGTTTATACTGTAGGACATACACTCACCTTCTCTCTGTCACTCACACACACACACACACACACACACACACACACACACACACACACACACACACACACACACACACACACACACACACACACACACACAAACACACCCAATAAGAAAATAGAACGCGTGATGAGACTCAGCATCACTCACACACACACACACACACACACACACACACACACACACACACACACACACACACACACACACCACAGACAGTTACAGAGAAGGAGTACAGTACAGAGCCCATGTGAAGTCAGAAGGAAAGATGTTGGCCTAAGAGAGAAAGAATCTGAGGAGGTAATTTCTGATGGGACATGGTGTGTGTGTGTGTGTGTGTGTGTGTGTGTGTGTGTGCGTGTGTGCGTGTGCCTGTCAGCTGGGGTCAGAAACAACATGCAGTGTGACAGTCAGAGGTGGGTGGTTTAACTGAAAATGAATTAACCCTTGACCTGATCAACATTCCCTCCCTTCTACTATGGTCTGTTGTCACTGGGTCACACTGAACTCCACAGCTCTTTTCATATGTTTACTATCCTGCATGTTGGGAGTTACAGTGTGTTGTTATGTCTTCTGTCCTCTTAAAGGCTGACTTCAGTTCCGAGCAGATGAGTCTACTGACATTTTAGTCTGTGTTTGCTTTCAGTTTATGGTAGACATGTTCTTAAAGGCAGAGGCTTTCTGGTGGTTCTTCCAGTAGAACCCTTTCTTTTTCCTGCTAAACATGATTTAAATATCAATCTGTGGTCAAGGAACCAAAGAGGGGTGGAAAGGGGGGGGCACATTCACTGATGCTGTGCTCAATTAAATGTACAAGGTTTTTCTGTGGTATGGGGGGTAGGCTCTTAAGAAAAGGCATGGCTCATCACTGTGGGTTTTATCTATTCAAGGAACCAATAGAGCCCAAAGTATTCACCTGAGCTTTCATGAATTACAAGCTAGAACTAAGGGATATTGAGTGTTTGACGGTCTCCCCTCCATACATTCCACAGTGATGAAAAATATCACTGCAGGAAGAAGTGTCATCCAGCTGCCACTTAAAACAAACTGACAGCAATTTAATCTGGGAAAACTGACCCACCCTCTTTGTTTATTGTCATATTAACAAGGTTCGAGGGTGTGCAGACACAGTCTGTGATAAAACAGGCCCTGGTGATATGTGACTCTCGAGGGTGGAGTGTCAATGACTGGAGACTGGTAGGGAGGGAGATGCTGATTGGTTGTTCAGGGTGCTATGACTACTGTTGCTATGTCAGCAGGCCCGCTGTGGGCAGCAGCAGAGATGCAAGACAGGGATCCTAAAGCTGTTCCTCTGCAGAGAGGTGTCAGTGCAGAGTTGGGGGTGGGCAGGTTGCTGATTGGGGGTTAATGTTGTTGTTAGTGTCAGAATGAAAACAAGCAGCCATCACACCTTTTCAGACTGAAGTATTAGTTAAGGATTTACAGCAAGATGTTTTAGTCGCAGAAACATCTAAGCTCTGTGTAAGAATACAGGTTTTTACCCACAAGCTGTCTAGCTGAGGCAATGCCTTCTACACCGCTAACAGCTATCAGGCTGTGGACAGTCAATCAGCACCGACCAAGCCCAAAATGGATCAGAACAAGTGCGGGAACAACAGTGCATCTTTCCTGACAGAAGCCACTGTAGGGGCGTGGGCATTGGAGCTGTTGGAGTCTTCTTCTTTTCCTTAAGGCAGTTCCTTTCAGGGGTTGCCAAAGCGAACCAGCTGCCTCCATTAAACCCTCTCCTCTCATACCAACCAACCTCATGTCCCCTTTCCCTACATTCATTAATGTCCTCTTCAGTGTTCCTCCTGTCCCCCTTACTGATAGTTACAGTCTCTAAATCTTTCCACCGAAAAATTGACAATCCCTCCCTGAACATGTCCAAACCATCTCAGTCCGGCCTCTCTGACCTTATCTCCAAAACATGTAACATGTGCTGTCCCTCTGATGGACACATTCCTTATCTTATCCATCCTCCTCACTCCCAAAGAGAACATCAACATCTTCATCTTCATACTTTATTCATTCCCGTGTGGAAATGCGTTCTCTGCATTTAACTCATCATGGATGAACCATGATGCAGTTAGGGGTTCAGTGTCTTGCTCAACAACACTTCGACACCCGAGGAGAAATTGCTGGTCTCCCCCATCTTATACGCCTTTCCTTTCATTCCAGCTGATACTCACAGATCACCCCGAGCACTTTCATCCACCTATCCCAGCCTGCTTGCACACATTTCTTTTCTTTTGTCTTTTCTTTCTCTTTTCCAAACTCTTTTTCTCCAGCCTGTTGACCAAAGGTACTTAAAATCCTCCACCTTCTTTATCTCTTCTGTTGGACTGATGAAGTCAAATCACAGACAAATGTCTGAAGTCTTAACTCCAATGACGGCATCAGAAGTTAGCCAGAAATTTAAAGTGACAATCATCTCTGCAAAGTAATTGAAAAACAAGAACTAAAAATCGACAATGTACTGAACAATCTGAAAATATATTAAAAAATCTAATCTGAACTACTATCAACACAATCACAATGAATTTTGTATGCAGAAGTTAAAAATAGTCGCTGTCAATTAAAATAATAATTTTGAATATTATCATATTTATAACAGGTGCAGTATTGCAATTTTACTAAAATGAAAGACAAGATTTCTTGCAGGTGTTTTTCTCAGCGAGGACATACGGGAATAAGCGCATTTACCCTCAGCGCGTTTACCAGACACGCTGCCCCCTGCAGCTTCTGTTCAGAAACACACACCAAGGGTGTTGTGAAGGCAGTGCATGTGTGTGTGTCCTGTTGTCAGACTCTTGTACTGTGAATAGGGCTGTGTACTGTACTTACCCCATTCCACTCCACGCTCATACTCACTTCCTCGCCGCCGTCGGGCCCGCTCTCGTACTTCACCGTGTCTGAGGTCAAGCTCTCGCGGCTTCGCTGCTTCTCGCGGGCCTCTGGCTCACTGAGGACCTCAGCCACGCGCTGCTTGTGCACCGTGTCTAGACCCTAACGCACGCACACACACGCACACACACGCACACACACGCACACACCCACACACGTTTCAGCAATAAATGTCAGTTCGACTAATCAAATAAATGAAAATTAAAGGACCTCTGTTTGGATAACCAGCAGCCTTGTATTTATGTATTTGTATTTATGATCCATGACACTCAATGGGCAGAATTGTCATTACTAGAGAGCATTGTGTTTCAAACATAGGCAACATAAAGCCATTTATCCACAGCTTGTTTCCAATATCATCTTGTTGTCTGGGCTCAATTAGTCTCCCTTCTGAATTGGCTTCAAACACTTGACTCCCCCCCAAAGTCTAAGTCCCATCCCTGGATCCCTCTCGGTGCTCATCACACCACCAAGGTGCCACACCTGTTTCCTGGATCTCATGGCCGCCTCCTCTAGAGTCTCGGCCGCCTCGAACTTTCCCTGACGCTTGTAGAGAGCGCCGAGGTTCTTCAAGGTGGTGGTGACCGTGGGGCTGTGGAAAAACAACATATGAATGATTGATTTTTTTAACAACAAAGGTAATGGGTGGGTTAATAAAGTTCTGCAAAAAAAGATAATGGAGAATTGAGATGAAGTTTCAGCTTCACAAAGAGGTATATAAACCAGTTTGTTGAAAATGAGAATAAAGAGAGAAAACGCTAATAACCATGGACAGAATTCCACTCATGAGGAATTAAAACAGTGGGCTGATGTCTGAGCCCAAAGTCCAAGAACATGAAACTAAATCAGGGCCTGGGAACTTCAGGGAGGTGAAAAATAACAAGCTGACTGGGGGCCAACCAACACTTGTCAGTAAGTAAAAAACAACGGTGAACAAACTGCTAGGTGCATGCACACACTAACGCACACATGCACACATACAGATGGGTTTGTCTGACTGTGGCAAGACTTGCTCGTGTCCGGAGAAATACGGACTTCAAACACACTCACCTGTCCACTTTACAGGCTTTGTACCAGCCTCCGTATTCTCCGAAGGGTGAGCCATCCTTTTGCTTCCCCTATGGAAGAGAGGGTGGTCACGTCAAGAACTGCATCCACTGAAGCTCCAACATGTATCCCCTTCTTGTGGACTGATACATCTGCCTCTACTCTCCCCTCAGAGAGGATGCTAGAGCCAGGGGTGGTTTAATATCATCAAATATGATATCATCAGATATGCATCAAGCTGAAGAGGTCTTACACAGGATCACTCTCCAGTAAGGATTTCTTTCCTTGACTGCTGAGCTGTGATAAAACATGTGCTGACTAGCTGGTTATTACAGAGACATAATCTGCTCGTTAATCTCTCTGTAAATAATGTCACAAATCTCTCGGGAGGGTCAGAGGGTTTCATTGTTTCTCTAAAATGTAGTGGACTGTGGACTGTGGACTGATTTGACTGACTCTCAGCAACATACTCACCCACCATCTAGCTTTCAGTATAGCAGAAAGAAAACTAGAGGGTGGCATGGAAACGTCGACTCTTCAGTCATGATTGCCGCAATTTCATTCAACGGAAACTGAGCTCCAGGAGCAGCAACAGCCTCAACTTACGGTTTCTTCAACCGATTGAAGGATGGGGGTGGAAGGTAGGACTGAGCAACATGGAATTAGAAGGTTGATGAGTGGACAAACATCACAGACCAGGGAGTTTGGTGCCTACAACTAAGCATGGTTGACAACTGTCCCCTGGATGAGGGTTTCTTTAGACAAATCCTGGACAGTTCAGTGTCAAGTTGTCATGTGACCTCTGGGTTGACCCAAGCCTGGCCCTGCTGTCTGAAAAGTGACATCATGTGAGGTAGCTATCATGACAGAGTACCCTGCTCAAGCAAACAAACCCCAGACACTACTACTCGGTGATAAAGCAGCACTGCAACATACTGTGGATGTTTTAATACTTCCAGTCAAAAATGTAAATGAGGAGCATCCTGCATACACCAAACGACCTGAGGAGACTGAGGTCGTTTGGTGTCTGCAGCGTGCTCCTCAAGACCTTCTACCAGTCTATGGTAGCCAGCGCACTCTTCTTTGCTACAGTGTGCTGGTGGGGCGGTGCCAGGACTGGTGAGGTCAACAGGCTCAACAAGCTTGTGAGGAAAGCTCGCTCAGTGGTGGGACTCAACCTCGACCATCTTGAATCTGTGGCTGTGCGGAGGGTGAAGGACAAACTGGGAGCTATCCTGGACAATCCTTCCCACCCCCTGCACGACGAGCTGTGGCATATGAGCAGCTCGTTCAGCCAGCAGCTCATCCCACCCCGGTGCAGAACTGAAAGCTTCAGATGCTCCTTTGTGCCCACGGCCATCAGACTGTATAACAGCAGTCTGGGCGGGACATAACCCTGACTGCCTGGGGGGCATCTGTGCTACCGCCACCCCATCACTCCGTCACCCACTCACACGTGTGGTGCCCATAACTGCCATGGGTCACTTTGGTTCATTTAATCTATTTATTCTTGCTCATGTGTGTTATCTATGTGTAAATGTGTATGTATATATGTCTATGTGTATATTGTGTATATGTGTATATATATTTATGTAGGTATGGGTATGTGTGTATATATATGTATGTATACGTGTGTGTGGGAATGTACGCTGACATATGTGCATATGTGTTTGCACTGATATGTGTGTATATATCTTTCCTATTTTTTGGGTTGTTTTTTTTCTAATGTTCCTGCTACAACACCCGAATTTCCCCTATGGGGATCAATACAGTTTTATCTTATCTTATCTTATCTTAATGAATTGAAAACAAAAAATAAAGAGAACTTGAGGGGAAAAAAGCAGCAAACACTCAGCAGACACACCTTGCTTTGCTCTTCTCGCTCCTCTGCGTGCATCCATATAGGTTTGTTCTCATCTGAGGGAGGGGACACAGGCATCAGACACACAGACGGACAGCAGCCTCACAGCTCGTAACCTCTTGGTTAGAGCACACAATCATCCTGAGCAGGTCCTACCGTCCACAGAACCGAACTCCCTCTCATGAGCCCGAGTAAGGATTTCTTTATAGAGAGTCTCCGCCTGCTTGAACTTCCCTTGTTTCAGGTAGCAGGAGGCCTGGAGGAAAAACAATATGACACCATTTGCCAAAAATCACAGTGTGCAAATGAACACAGAGAGCGATTTATTTTTTTCTAAATGTATGTGGTTTTTGGAACACATACTGGGCTTTTTGGATTTTATTAAGTGATAAAGAGTGGGTGACTGAAGGGAGTAGAGTGAAAAATATCTGCGAGACTTCATACCACACCTGCATCTAAGTTGAATCACTTCAATTTCTGTTTATTTAGATTTTTAGCATTGTCTTGTAAGTTTCTCCTGGAAAACAGTTAGTTTTTAAATTCTGTCTTTTCTGTCTGGGAGCATCACTGAAGGTCAAGTCAAGCAGAATGAGCAGGAACACTTTCATCTGATAAAATATTCTTGAAATAAGAAAACTAACTATTTAATTTACTGTTTCTCTCCTTTGAATAGCCCAACACACACACACACACACACACACACACACACACACACACACACACACACACACACACAGACACACAGACACACAGACAGATTCTCTGTCCTCACAAGGTTGTTCTTAGTCTTAGCCACATTTGGATCGTCGGGCCCCAGTTTGGTCTGGTAGATCTCCAACGCTCTCATGTAGTAGTACTCCACCTCCTCATATTTGCCCTGGTTCTGACACAACAGGGCCAGGTTGTTCAGCTGCTTGGCGACATCCGGGTGGTCTTTGCCCAGCACCTGGAGGGGAGGGGGTTAGAACACCAGTCACTGCATTGAACATGATGCCAGTGTGCATATGGTCAGTTCCATTTGGTGGGAAGCAGGAATCTGACACCTGTCTGAGATGTACCAGGAGATTGAAAAAAAGAATTATTATGAATACAAGGCTTGGCATTTGACTTACTAGCTACAGGTGTTATGTTGCAAATCTAAGAAAGAGACAAAGTGGAAGGAGACAATCAGGCTGTTATATAATGAATGAACCATGATCAGGACTGAAACCTTGACTCAAGACGCTGGGCAGACCTATATTAAAAAACTGATTAACTGAATGAAAGCTGACAGACTGACACCCAGCTCATGTGCACAGAGAACCAGGGGTGACCTTTAGAAGTTCTATTTGTTTGCAGTGATCTGAATGTTGGTCTGGGGCAGATGAACAGTGCGGTCCTAGGCTTCTGAGTGATGGCAGAAACTGGAACAGGAAACAGGGCAAATCACTCCCATGTTTAAAGGGAGTTTTTCCTTGCCTCTGTCAACAAGTCCCTGCTAATGGAAGAACCGTGGAGTCCCTGTAAATAATATTATGACAGGACAGCCTCTATGATAAGTGCCTTGAGATAACTTTTGTTGTGATTTGGTGCTGTGTAAATAAAAAAAAAATATTGTACAGGTGAAGAGCAGCCATAGATGAGTTCCCTACAGATGTTGCTCTTTGAAAGAAGCCTTCAAAACAAATGTCGGTTCTTGGCTAATTGGGCCTTGGTCCAGTTTTGAACCCTGTCTGAAAAAAGCCGGAACAGCACGAAAAAAAAATATAGACAATGAGACAACAGCCAAAGAAAACGGGGGTTTAATTGAAGGAACGGCCCATTCCTCAGAGCTGTCAGAGGGCTCTTCTTCACCCATCGAAAGTCAACCTTGCGTGCTGGTGGTGCCACCTAGCATATACCACGCATTTCCTTTTTTAGGCCCAAACTAAAAATGGTGCAGAAAACATGGTATCCACTAGAAGGTTGGCCAAAATGTAGCAACGGTTTAGAGGAACCACTTCGCAATGACTGAACCCACAGGAGAAAGCATTGCCATTTTTTTTATAAATTTCACTGGAGACAGTGACTCAGCACACTCCAGCCTTTTCTCTCTCTTTTTTTTCTAAATAATACTTTGTCCTCTGAGAAGAATGAGCCCCATCTGTGGATCAGCAAGGCGTAGGCGGTGCCTTTGAAGATGCTGTTCTAGAAGTTGTAGTGGAGTCAGTCCTCAAAAAATCTGCAGCTAGGGTCTTTTTTTTTTTTTTTTTTTTAAATAGCGAGGAGAGGGAGCTCAGAGTGACAGAAAACTGAGGGACAGAGGGAAAGTAGGTTGAGACGGAAAAAGGAAAAGCTCAGGGGAGGTGAAAGAAAAAAATGAG
>CAAKHD010003475.1:103004-127381 GCA_901007705.1 Fistularia tabacaria | reverse complement strand
TTTGTAGTGTTTTTTTTTCTCAAAAAAATCTGGAGCTAGGGTTTTTTTTTTTTTTTTTTTTTAAATAGCGAGGAGAGGGAGCTCAGAGTGACAGAAAACTGAGGGACAGAGGGAAAGTAGGTTGAGACTGAAAAAGGAAAAGCTCAGAGGAGATGAAAGTAAAAAATGAGACCGTAAAGAGAGGGATTATGATGAAGAGAGGCAGCCTTCTTTGCAGGCTGAAATCACTTCATTTTAACACAGGGGTGTGGGCTGGAGGTGGGAAAGCAGGGGCAGCAAGGAAAACACCACCAGATTAACCATAGAGCATCAAATGGAGGAGGTAGGCCAGGCAGCCCTGGTTTGTCCTTCCAGATTCTTCCGGCCTTGATGAGCAAGTTTGTAAGGGGTTTGAGATCAAACGCTCCCCGTCATTCACATGATCCCTTCCCTCCCGGACAGTGCTACCGCCAATCATAACAGACAGGGTTGGGCCATCAGGGCACCTCCACCTTTTCATTTAATTCTTGCCTGTAAACACCACACCCAAGGGAGGATTTCTCTAAGTCCCTGCACAGCTACAAAGTCTGGGGTCGCCAAGGAAGTGATCCCTGGGCCATAAGAACCTCCCAGCGCAGCAGTCTGGGGCAATTACTTTCCACTGGAAAGTAGCTGAGGTTGAACCAATCAAACTTGTACCTAAAACAAGTTTAAATTCTGATGAGCCACTTTTATTTAAAATTCCTTTCACTGAAACCGGCTTGTCTGCAGTCAGTAGCCAAATCTCTGGCTGCTACAAGCAAATCATCTGACGTTAAGTAGCATGCAAAATGAAATTGCTCAGCTTAACCAAAGCCAGAAAACCGAGGTGCCACATGAGTAGCTCTGTCTATCAACCAAAAGTGATGGTCCCTGAATAGAAAATCAAATAATTTCATCCATTTATTTTTCTGAATTGCAGACATCATGACAATTAAATGGTTTTAATGTATTCTAATCTACTTCAAGACAAAGACTCTTCCTCCTATTCAGGTTGAAATACATCCCAGAATAAGTTGAGAGAGTAAAGCACTTACCCATGTGCTGTTCCTTTCCACACTAATTACCATTAAAAGAACAAAGATCTCAGGGCTTCAGGTGTGTTTTCCTCTATTCCTCCAGAAAAGAGGTGTTAGGTTGTTAAGCAGGGCACAATAGCTGTGGCTTCTGGACATGCTGCCAACAACAGTCCACATGGTTCCTTTAAATGTTTGGTCTGAGGGACAGTCTGTCCAGAAAAGACTTGAAATGCTGGTTACTCAGATATCTATCCGGTGTCCATACTGCTTACCCTCCTGATGGGAGCAGGGGGACGCTGGGAGATGATCACAGCTGTGACTGGGGCTGAGAGGTGGGTTTTAATGATGGCCAGTTACCTGTCAATCACAGGTCCAGATATAGAGACATCAAATTATTCACTCTCTCTCACGCACACCTCTTCTAGGGTCTCATCGTTGCCTCTTCAGTGACATATGTTTGTGGGCCATTTTAGTAAGGGTTAGCTTGCCAACCTACTGATGCATGGAAAAACCTTACAACTTAGTCAGGTGCAGGAAGGATGTGCAGGCGGAAGTGCCAGTTTTTCAAAATAAAATACCTGGAAGACTAATGAAAATGAGCTAGATACAATTTTAAAACAACTTCATTGTTTCTTTGCAGCCCGAAACAAATGTTCCACACCCCGGTCCCGGTCCACAGCCCGGTGGTTGGGGACCTCTGGTGTTAAGTGCCAACGCTGTCAGTCTTGGAACAAAAATGCTTTCATTTCTATTTGTCTTAATACCCCTCGATTTGCTCTGCTGTGTGTATGTGTCTTGGAGGGGAGGGCAGGGGGGGACATGGACGACCCACCTTTTCTCTGATCTCCAGCGCTCTCTTGCACAGAGGCTCTGCTTCCTTGTACTTGCCCCTCTTGCCATAAAGGACAGCCAGGTTGTTGAGTGTGGCAGCAACCTGTGAGAGAAAACAAACACTCTCATTACTTCTCATAGTTGATTTTTTGTTTGTTTGTTTTTAAATCGACCGTCACCTTTGCCCGTTTGTGCAACCACAGCACCCCCATCAGTGGCATTGATCAGGTGATTGAAAAGACGTGCAGAAACAGGAAGATATTACGCCGGAAAGCAATTTGACCATCCGTTGAGGGATGAAGGTAAGACACGTGCAGTCATTGGAAGGAGACTGATTCAGGCTGGGATCTGGCGGCCATGTGGACTGAGTGGGAGGAGGAAGAAACATTTCTCTGGAGGTTCTCAGTCATCCAGGTCATCATGAATTCCTGTCGAAATCCTCTTGTTGTGGCAACTGGACTTGATTTTCTTCACATGAAGACGTTTCATCCCTCAACTGAGAGGCTTCTTCAGTTCACTTCTTCTGAACTGAAGAAGCCTCTCGAATGAGGGGTGAAATTTCTTCATGTGAAGAAAATCAAGTCCAGTTGCCACAACAAGAGGATTTCGAGAGGAGGAAGGAGCGAGGGATGGGGGGCAGACGACATGAAGAGCAGAGAAAAAAAGAAAGGATAAAAATGAAGAGAGGATACGCGGGACAAATTAACTGCAGCTTCAAAGCTATTCTATGTTTTCCAAAACTAATTAATTTAATGTGTTCTTAAAAAAAATGCACCATCACACTGTGGTTCCATGATATTGAAAATGTATTCATTCATTCATTCATTTTCTGTACCACTAATCCTGAAGAGGTGGAGTGAAACCTGGACAGGCCAGATGTCAATCACAGGTCCAGATAGATACATCCTCCCATTCACTCGGTCATTCACACCTATGGCCAGTTGAGTCTTCAGTTAGCATCCTGACTGCTTTTGGACAGTGGGAGAAAGATGGAGAACCTGGAGAAAACCCAAGCAGGAATCAGGAGATCATGGAGACTCCAGACTACAAGAAAGTAAAATCAGGAACCTTCTTGGTGTGAGGTGACCACTCACCTGATACATTGTCAACAAATCTGATCAAAGATGATTTCTTTCATGACAAAGACTCTCACACTAAACCATGTATATTTACCTTTTTTAAGTACCAGTCCAATGAAACTTTTCTATATAAAATACAAAACTTAAAAGTGAAAAACTGAGCATGGATAGGATTTAGTTGTGATTGTTGTTTAGTGGCTTCTTATATATTGAAAAACACCTTCAGAGAAAGGAATTTTTCTTCAGGCATCAAGGCGGAGTGCAATAGCAAAATATTTCAGTAAAGCAACAGCAACCCGGCCCTTAGCCATGCCCAGGGGCAGGTCTCAACAGCAAATGCCTAGTGGCCAGGCCTGCAACAATTGTCCTTTTTGAGCTGGACAAAAAAGGACAAAGAGGGGCTCCCTTCCAATGGGCTCATCGTCCTTAGGAGGGACCAAGAGTATTGGGTGCAGTTTAAGCTGGGTGGTGGTGGACAGCAGGGATCCTGGCGGCCAAAAACCAAAGTACTCAACTTACTGATCGATCTACATTCCCACCTTCACCAATGGACACAAGCTGTGTATTTTCAAAGAAAAACAGAGGTCTGTCTGTGGTCCATATGTTGACACATCAGAGACTCTACCTTGAGTTTGTAAACACAACAGGGTGCATAAGGTGGGTCAAATGTGTTTCAGCTTTAGACTGACAGAAGTCAGAAGTCTGCTATCCTTATATACCGATTTACAGTGAAAGTGGAAGAAACTAGAAGGGACAGGGGCCTGAATTTTCAATGAAAGGGTGATGAAGAAGTGGCAGTGAATCACCATTTAACAGTCAGTGTGAAAGTGCGATTTCATCTGGATGAATAGATAGATAAATAAATAAATACATACATACATACATAAATAAATAGATAAATAAATCACAGTGTAAATAAAAAGAAAAATTGTGGTGAGAGAAAAGAGGAAGGTGGGAACAGTAGAGGCTAACCTCAGGCTGACAGAGCGGAGGGTGATGGAGGTCCAGTGGGCAGAGACACCAGCCTGCTGGGGTTAAAACAGTTAGTTCACCCCAGTTCTGTCAGGAGACCAGTGACAGGGTCAAAACGATTCGGGAGCCAGAGAAATGCCGGATCAGATCTCTACCCTGTACATGTCTAAATAAGGACAGTCAGTAGGTGGCGCTACATTTCAAGTCAGTTGCACATGCCTCGTGTAATTTCTGCCACAAGTCACTTGCATGGTCATGTTTTGTGAACTATGACATGACATGACCCTTGTTCCTGGTTCAGTTCTTTTAGCTTGTCGATCCAAAGAACAAGAACAGGGGAGCCTTCACCATCAATCTAAACAGGATCTTTCTGGTCCTTTCCAAGCTTTAAGCCCATTTGTAATGTTTTTCTGGGGAAAACTGATCATTTGCCCGAAAACAGATGGATGGAAACATCACTTGTTCTTGTCTGCCCTCACCTGAAGGTACATACTTTAAAAGCTGAAACTTTCCCTGTTGCCTCTGGCTTGAAGAACCTGAGCCAGCTGTTTATCCTGTCAGTGTGTGATGAAGACATGGTTCAGCCTTCAGCCTGAAAAAGTCCAATTTGAATTTGAAAGGTGCAAAAAAGTTGCGTTTCCTCTGCATGCTTTCATTTCCAGGACAACCTGACATCATGCCCCCGATAATGAGGCCGACTGTAGAATTCCTGTTGGGACCATTAACTATGACAAAGAGCAGCAGAGTCCAATTCTTATAGCGTGGCCTGTTTCTTTTAATTATATGGATCCCTGGAGGGTTGAGGGGTCCGCCGGAGAAAGTTGACAGAGGAGCATGGTGAATTTATTCAAAAAGATAGTTGATTTAAGAAACATTAAAACTGTAGTTTGACGATTGGGGAACATGCATGGCTCCTCAACGTCTCAGCAGTTACATGACCAACCAAGAGGTTTGGATTTTAATTTTGTTTTATCAGATCTTAGGAGAAAAACCAAATGGCTTGGCGAGAAGCTGGCTGGCGACGCAGTTTTGACTTGAAATAGCCTTGTAATCAAATGTAATGTCTCCATACCTGACTTGAAACAGCTTGTCATATGATAGCTGGGAATCTATCGTTAGGTCTCCATATGATGTCAAATTATCAGAGAGTGTATCTGCTCTGTGTAAGATTCTCCATCCAAACAGAAAACAAAGGGTTAAATAGCTAATTCTAAATGAACCGCGGCAACAGTGACACACAGGGAGTGTCAATAACAGAGCAAGGTACTGGTTTGATGACACAGATGACCTGAGCGACATTTCAATGAGGGAAAAAAAAAAAGCGCTCCGGATCTTCAGTAGAGATTTCATGGAAATTCGGATCATTACACAATTCGGAGTATTTGATTTAAATATCAGATGTAAACTGTGTTACAACCTATATCTCTTTGATAAACCATGTGATGACGTGTGTGGGGGGATTCAATTGGCAGTTTGAGTTGGAGAGCTGTGTTGTGTTGTGTTTCAGCTGTGTGTGAGTCTGAGAGACGGCTCAAATAAATTGTAGTGATCCCTGATGTGATAGTGGTGAGGGTGGATAATGGTAACCTAAAACGGTCCTAGAGGATGCTGCAGGCCAGTTGGAGACAGTTTCTTCAATTTTTGATGGGACTGGGTTCCTTTTCTTTGGTTGGTAGATATTTAAGAACAACGTCTTTGGTTTTAGGGAAAAGCGACTAACATTTTACAACATTTTAAGGACCAGTCATTTGATAAACCGATCCAGAAAAGCAAACAAGAGTGTAATTCCTAGGTGTTAGCTAACAGCCCTATGACAGTACATGATTCCCCCCTACAATGGAGGAACCGTCATTGACGGTGTTAAAAGTAGTCACGCACATTCACTGAAATCCATGCTTGGCTTCTGGGACCCAGGAATGGTTGATCAGTGAGGTTCTGCAGCATCATTTCATTGCCACACATTAAGCTAGCTGCCAGCTGGCTATAGCCACCATCATCATTTAGTTACATTTATCAAAAGTCGAGCTCCTCATTTGATCAGGCCGGACAGGAGTACCGAGCTTAGATTCAGTCGACAGCTGCTGCATTCTCTTTACAGTGCCAGTAAAATACATGCCCACCACGTCAAGGGCAGAAAGGTAGAGGACACAGAAGCTGCACTCACAGCAGGATGGTCCCGACCCAGCGTCTTCTCTCTGATGGCCAGGGCATCATTCAGCAGGTTGGCTGCCTCCTTGTACTTGTTCTGATCCCTGACAGATAAGCAGACACACGGAGCAAGTTAAAAAGAAATGAGGATAAATACACCTCCTGATCACTCCAGCTGTCAAGCTCAGTGGGTGCTCCAGCTTACCAAACAGAACCTAAGCGGACTATTCAGTGGAGGAGATTTGTGGAAGTAAAACAAAACCATGTGACCAGCCGGTGAAACATTGGCATTGTTCATTTTTTATCCCTCTTTTTCCCCAACGTGTACCTTGGGCCGGTTCTCCTCTAAATGTTTTCTTGGGTTGGAAATGTTTGCTGTGTGAAACAACGGCATTGAAAAGACCTGTAACAGTTTGGCTGGGGGTCCAGGAGGGGTTAGTTACAAGACACGGTGAGAGTCCTGAACTGAGGGGGTTCATTATGCCTTTACCTTTGACCTGGGACTGGGTAGAGGTTGGGTTTGTGTTAAAAAAATGTATCCAAACTTTACACATCTGTTTGTGTTAAATATATTTTACATATAATCACCAGCGTTCTGGAGCCAGGCCCGGGGGCGGAACTTGATGGCAAGCGCTGGGGGCCGGGCCTGCACCCATGGGGCTCAGCCGGGCACAGCCACAAGGGAAGACATGGGTCCCTCTTCCCCTGGGCTCACCACCCACAGGAAGGGCCAAGGGGGTCGAGTGCAGTATGAGCTGGGCAGTGGCCAGAATGGGGGACGTTGGCAGTCCGACCCTCAGCTGCGCATGCTGGTTCTTGGAAAATGGAATGTCACCTCTCTTGCAGGGAAGAACCCCAAGCTGGGTACATTGGGGTTCAACCTGGTGGACGAGAGGGTAGCCTTCCTCTGCCTTCAGGCGGGGGGATGGGCTCTAACTGTTGATTGTGGCAGCAGATCAGAGCTGTGACCACAAGGCGGTCGACACCTCTCTGGGGGGCAACCCTTGAACCAGCTGGTGGACCCCAGCAGTGAGGGATGCCGTCGGAGCAGGAGTCCTATCAGGCCTTTCTAGCCCGTGGGGTTCCGGAGGCAGCTGACAGGTACCAGCATTCAGAGTTCAGGGAGATCATGGAGAACAGCTTCCGGTGGGCTTCCAGGAGATTCTGGTCCACCATCCGGCGGCTCAGGAGGGGAAATTAGTGCTCCGTCAACAATGTGTACAGTGGGAGCGGGACGCTGCCGACAGCAACGCGAGGCAAGAATATTTCTCAGACCTCCTCAATGGGTTCCTCAAGGCTCTAGATACTGTAGGGCTGTCCAAGCTGACATGCCTCTGCGGCATTGTGTGGATGTTGGGAAACAGTGCCGCTGGACTGGCAGACTGGGATGGTAATACCCCTTTTTAAAAAGGGAGATCAGAGGGTGTGCTTCAACTACAGGGGGATTACACTCCTCAGCCTCCCTAGTGAGGTCTATTCAATGGTACAGGAGAGGAGGGTCTGCCGGGTCGTCGAATCTCGGATTCAGGAGGAGCAGTGTGGTTTCCATCCTAGTAGTTGAACAGAGGACCAGCTCTATACCCTCAGCAGGGTTCACAAGGGAGCATGGGAGTTTGCCCAACCAGTCTACATGTTTTTTGTTGATCTGGAGAAGGCATTCGACCGTGTCCCTCGGACAATCCTGTTGGAGATGCTCAGGGAACATGGGGTACCGAACCCCGTTATACGGGCTGTTCGGTCCTTGTACCATAACTTTTATGGACAGAATTTCTAGGCGCAGCCAGGGCATTGAGGGGATCTGGTTTGGTGGCCACAGGATCAAGTCTTTGCTTTTTCCAGATGACGTGGTTCTGTTGGCTTCATCAGGCCATGATCTCCAGCTCTTGCTGGAGCGGTTCGCAGCCGAATTTGAAGCGGGCGGGATGAGGATCAGCACCTCCAAATCCGAGACCATGGTGCTCAACCCGAAACGGGTGGAGTGCCCACTCCGGGTCGTGGAAGAGGTCGTCCCTCAAGTGGAGGAGTTCAAGTATCTCGGGGTCTTGTTCACGAGTGACGGAAGGATGGAGCGGGAGATCGACAGCCGGATCGGTGCAGCATCTGCAGTGATGCAGACTCTGTACCGGTCAGTCTTGGTGAAGAGGGAGCTGAGCCAGAAGGTGAAGCTCTCAATTTACCAGTCCATCTATGTTCCTACCTACACCTATGGTCACGAGCTGTGGGTAGTGACCGAAAGAAAGAGATCGCTGATACAAGCAGCCGAAATGAGATTTCTCCACAGGGTGGTTGGACTCTCCTGGGAGGAACTAAGAGTGGAGTCGCTGCTCCTCTGCATTGAGAAGAGTCAGATGAGGTGGCTCGGGCATCTGGTAAGGATGCCTCCTGGACGCCTACAGGAGGTATTCCGAGCATGTCCTTCTGGGACATATCCATCTGGGAGGAGGCCATGGGGAAGACCCAGGACACGCTGGAGAGACTATGTCTCTCGGCTGGCCTGGGAGCGCCTTGGGGTCCTCCCAGAAGAGCTGGACCATGTAGCTGGGGAGAGAGAAGTCTGGGCATCCCTGCTCCGGCCCCTGCAACCCAACTTCGGATAAGCGGCAGAAGATGGATGGATATATTATCACCATAAAAGTTGCAAATAAAAAATAAAAAAAATTAAGACAAATAGATTTTTAAGGAGCCACAAAAAAAGGAATACATCAAAGTGACATATTTACAGTCTTGACAGTTAAAATAGTTAATTGAATACATATTTATAAGGGCTCTGTTTATATCATAGCTGTGTTACTATTACCATGAACTTGTGCTGGGGGGTGAAGGAGCCTACCTATAGACAAGGGCCAGGATGTTCAGCATAGTGGCCACGTCTGGGTGGTCATGACCCGAGGTCTTCTCCAGGTCCTCCAGCGCCTGCTTGCAGAGTGGCACTGCCACCTCATACCGGCCCTGGGAGGCGTACTGAATAACCAGGTTGTGGAGGGTCCTCAGGCGGGCCGGAATCTCGTAGCCACCCTGCTGGGCAGCAGCAGCCGCAGCACTACCGTGGGCCGGCTGGACTGCAGAGGCAAATGGGAAAGAAAGGGGACAAGTTTACAGAAAGGGACAGATTCAGGTCCTTACTGCGTTGAAACTGTGAACAACCAACCAGAGTTGAGGATGAAAATAAATCCCTCCCATTGTCACTTAAAATATTCATCGAAATACACTAACAAAGTAATCAGACTCTTGCCGATGGCAGGTCTTGGCTTTGAGATGAAACTGCAGTGGGAAAGAAACACTGACAATGTTCTGATGTGATTAATGGGCACAATTATCAGCAATAAAAATTACATTCAAATTTAAGCATTTTCTTATCTTGGCAGGGGAACCGGCATATTCTAAAAAGTCTTGTATTCAATGACTGTAGCTGCATGGCTTCTGTACTGATAATGTTCAGCATAAGCAAAGATATATGATATATTATATTGTAAAATAACATCCTGAGAGATTTTCCAAATAAAGACATTGGAAACCTGTTAAAAACCTGTCATAGCCTGACATCCCACAAATGCTACCTTTCCTTATGGAACGCGCACACACACACACACACACACACACACACACACACACACACACACACACACACACACACACACACACACACACACACACACACACACACACACACACAGTTTTTGGCCTACCAAAAGCCAGGTTGAGGATGGTTCATGAGACATGACTGGACTGATTGACTTTCCGTCTTTCAACAAAACAAAAAAAATAAAAAATTATCAGGTTCTTAGAGCAGTCATCACCACGGTCTTCCTCCTTCTGGCAGCATTTTACTCCTTCCTGCCCCCTCAAAAGACTTGGCTAATCCCTGGATGATAATCTCATCGTCCTGCCTCCAGGCTTAACTACAGACAATCAAAGACAGGGGCGTTGTCTGCCCCATGTACCTGAAATGTTGTTACACTCAATAACTGCATTTCCATTCATTAATTCTCTCTTAGAGTCATTTTTCTTCTGTGAGCCATTTAAGTCATACAGCAAAAGAATCCTTGGGATGATTTTCTTTTATTTTTCATCTATTTTTTTATTCTGTCTGAGGCCATTAAAGAGATGACGGGGTCACCCAATCACATTTGATTGCAGGAATAAAAGAAATAAAAAATTGGTGCAGCTCCCTTTCATTTCAAAGCTGAAAATCAGCTGAGCTTATGTCCCGTTTTGCTATTTTCTCATTTGTTGTACAGTAATGACTGTAACAGTGACGCTACTTTTATTAAGATTTATGCTACCAAAAAAAAAAACATTCTGCCCCCAACCCAATACCTCCCAGAGGCTGCAAACATTCTATGACCCCACTCCACTACCCGGGTGTAATTCTTTCATACAAACCACTCCAGTTGCTGCTGGGGGAAAACAGTCGAAAACATGCAGGACCCAAACCGAAGATGGTGAGGGGGGGAGCATGATTCAGATTGAACCAGAGGAAGAGTAAAAGAAATTAATGTGGGTGTTAAGAAGAGCCTGCACTGATCTTCCTTTCTCTGAATGGTAAATACAGTGTAAATACAAGAGCTGTTTCTTTTTATGAATAGGAAGGTAATAAAAAAAAAACACTCATTAAGACTGAACAAAGCTTCTGCCTGTTACTAACTGAGCCCAGTGTTTCAATTCTTTGACGGCAAACCTACTGGGTGAGCTTGAGTTTTAACTGTCAATCCCGGATCCTTATTCATCCTGTTTTTCTTAATCGGTCATCAGGGCTGAAACTCCTCCCTCCTGATTTCTTTCTCACTGGTAATTTCAAGTCTTATCTGATCCATTTCACCACAGTCCTGATCTGCTGCAAGGCTTCTAAAAGCAAATAGCTCTGGTTAATCTTGCTTCTAGAAGAATATGGAATCCCAACTTTCAAACAACAGGCTCATCCATTTTGAACCAGTGTTTTGATGCATCCAGGCTGTCACCTGTTCCGCCGCTCATTTCAGATAACAAAATCTCAGGGAGGAGCGAGGACTCCTGAAATGAAGAAGAGGAGATCCTTCACTAATGTTCCACCTAATATCTTAGATGGATCCTCAAAGGAAAGGCCTAAGTCTTAAGCCTATATAACAGGCAAAAATAAATTCAATAATAATGTTCAGAGGCTACGGTCAAAAGAACACTTCAACCATAAGTTTAAAAAAACATGATGTATCAACTTCATCCTATGACCTGCTGAAATATATTTTGACATGCTATTTTCTTCTTTTCTCTCAGATACAATGGATTTGAACAGACTTTTTGTCATGTGTCAAAACACAAGAAAAATACATTAAAAAAGTGGTAGATGGCGAGGTTTGTTTCCATAAACCACACCCTATTCATACACACGAAAGAGATTTTTGGTTTACCTTTTCACAAGGATCTATTTCCTTTTAGGCAAAATGACAAAACACGTAGACTCCCATTGAAATCATCTAGAAAATTATGCTGGATGAAAGGCTGGAAGAAAACTGTTGTTTTTTGTGATTTTAGAAGTGGGCGGGATTTCCTTCAAGGTATGGGTGGGATTTAGTGAAAGGTCATGGTTTTAGTTGCTGTTAGGGCTTGCCTCAAACATAAACTTTCCACTGGCTTGGAATAAAAATGTTTTTCAGAAATAAAAACCCAAACATGGAGGCAATGTTCCAAGCAGAGCATCCATGGAAAAAGAATCCCATCTGTCTTTTGGTCTTATTGTGAGTGAGAGAATCTCCATCCTCTTTGTTGGTGTGTCAGTGGTGAAGCCAAGAGTAACGTGGCCTCTTCACCAAACATTTGCAGCCGCCGTAGGAACCTGAACAGAACCAATCCGCTGGGAAAAATTCTTCCTGTGTTTGGCCTCCCTCCAGGCCCGACTAATGGGCCTTCACAACAAGCACAGTTTATCTGCCCTACTGAAATACCCAGCAAAAAGAGGAAGAAGATTTACAAGGCTGGGAGGACTCCCTTCAAAGGCAAGTAGTCACATTTAAATATAGATTTAAAAAAAAGGAAGAGCAGGGCAATTAACCAGAAATATAGCCATCCGGGCAGCAACCCTTCACAATGTTCTCATTCCGGTTGATCAGGGTGAGTTCAGTTCACAAAAAACAGTGTTTTAAGGGGGAGGTCGACTCCCTCTTTCGTCGTGATGGCCAAAGAGGACGAGACATTACATCTTAACTGATAAAAACTACATCCTCTCACACATACCAAAAAACTAGAACATTTCTAAATATGAGTAGAAATACTTGATAAAAGATCAGTTTTGTTTGGTTTGGTTTTGGAAGAAGCAAATGGGCAAAAAGCAATGAGAATCTAAGCACTGTGGAACGAACAGGTAGGCTGAGGACTGAAGGTCTAACTTCACAGTAGTCCTGAGATGTTACTGTCCAGTATCGGGATATACTTCACCACTCACTCACTGAAGTGTGGCTTAATAAACACTGGTCACCAGGTCAAAAAGAAAGGTATTTCTCTTTATAGAGGCATCATTCTGCAAGACTGACTTTTTAAATTGCCTGTAACCATGGTTACAGCTGGAGACTCAGAGCTCCTTGTAGACACTGAATACTAAACAAAGACAGAACTAAAGCAAAAATAGATGTATCTCCGTTTTTTAACTCTTCTTATAGTTTGTAATGAAATTCCCAACATGAGATCTTTTATTTTTTATATTATTTGTTTCAGGTAAGTTCTTGCTCAGTATCTGATGCTCTTTGCTCTAGCTGGCAGACGGTGTTATGAAACGTATGAAAGCCTGATCAGGGTCACACACCAGCTTCAGGTGGATTGGAAAAATCTCCAGTCTGAAGACTGGGACTGCAGAACAGCTTGTGGGGGAGAGAAGGAGAAGGGTGGAAAACTTACTGCCCGGGGCCTGGTCATCCTGGTCATCTGGGAAAAGGTCGTCCAGAGTCTCTTTGCTGGAGTCTGAGTCCTTCTCCTCCTGAGGGGGGTGGGCAGGACAGATAGATAGAAGAAGATGAATGACAAGTTTTCAAACCCCTGTGGAGAGTCCTGGACAAAGTGTATGCTGATACAGCTGACCTACCAGGGAGAATTTTAAAAGCTTAAATACTTCAGATTCTTAAGAGAAATACGCAAGACTTGTCTGCTGCTGATAAAGAGTTGGATGAAACTTGTCGAGAGGCAGGAAATAAACCGGTTGGAGGGCTTTCTACAGAGGAACAGCAGCAGGGAACACATAGCATAACGGCGGAGCGGAAAGAGAAAATTCACATAAAAATATTCAAGTAGAAAAAAAGGCTCAGGATCATTTGAGTCTGCAGTTTGCGGTGAACAAAGAACCACGGGAGTGACCAGAATCAGTTATTCTGATTTGAGGCCGGAAGAGGTGGGGTTTATCAAGAACAATAAAGAAAAACTTAATGAATAAAATAAAATTGTGAAAAGTAAAATCTTCTTTCGAATTATAAATAATATTATAAATAATATTAATGGCATAGTCAAACACGTTAGATATCATTATTATAATATCAACAACATTATAATGTAAAATATTACAATCCTAAAAATAAGATTGTTGAAATGAATTACATATTCATATATAATCATTGATAATAATTAACACACACACACGCGCGCGCGCGCGCGCGCGCACACACACACACACACACACACACACACACACACACACACACACACACACACCACATGAAAAAGGAGAATATCAAGTTATTTCCATACTTAAAACTATATTCAGAAGAATAATAAAAATGAGCACATATGACTGATGATTTCGAGTGAATACAGAAGGATTATACAGTATGTTTGATGGAAGAATCTGTAGAGGCTCTATCCAGTCACCTTGCTGAGCTTGTGTACCGTCGGCTGTGAAAAAGTGGGACTCACCGAGGGGGACAGGTCCTCATCGTATTTCTTCAGCTGGTTCATGAACTCCAGGTGCTTCTTCTCCTCCTCCAACTGGGCTACACTCTGCTCACTCTTCTGCAGCTTCTGCTGCGTGCCAGCCAGCTCATCGCGCAGCCACTGGTTTTCCTGACAGAGCCGGCGGACCTGTGCCCGCAGCTTCTGCTTCTCTGACTCCACGGAACTCAGGTGGCTGGACAGCGCCATCATCACCTGTGGACGGGGGGGAACAACACCTCCTGGGTTAACCTGGTTTGACCTTCAGGACAGAAACCTGCCTGTCCATTCCTAAAGGACTACTGTTGCCATGGAATATATCACTCAAAAATCTGATCATGTCATCCAGATGTTTCCTCAGTTCTTACTGACTTTGTGTCTGTGTGTGTGTTGGGGCTGGCTGAGTGAGTGGCCTGGCTGAGTGATCACCAGGGTGTGGTGGAGTGTCTAGTGCAGTCTACTAAGTGAGCCATTGCAGGTAGTGATGCCTGCAGTCCCACCCCTCCTTAAGCCTCTGCCGCTGACTGCCCCTGATGGGGTCCAGGAAGCAGTTAATAAGTCTTCCGTGGTCAGTACACAGCCTCCCCCTCACCAAGACTTTCACTATGCCTCCTTGTGGCAGCCCATGGAAACTGGGGCCTTGCGGCCCCAGGCTGAATTAGTGAGGGATCTTGGAGCCGCAGTGGTCCCCAGAGGTGCCAACCACTGCCCCGTTGGTAAACCTGGGAAGGTATGATGGCTAGGTCAGTACACCCTGAACACAAATCTGCAGATGGGGAAAGGCAATAGACGGAGCCCAGCAGACCGGACTACTGGCAGTCCCCTGCAGCTCGGACCAGAGTGAAGGTCATTGTGAGTTTTCTAATACCACTGGAAGCTACTCTGTTTGAGCAAAGAACGGTGGGAGTGAGGAATGTGCACCCACACCCTCACCCTAAACTTTTCCTTTGTGCAAGCCCCTTGCTCCAACCATCCATCCATCCACGCCCCTCCCCTATACCCCCAAAAGTCCTATGACGATGTGGAATGGCGGCAGGCACATGCCTGAATGTGGCTGGGAGTGCCTAGCCAAACCATGCACACAGGCGGCAGTGGAGTGATGGTTGTTGTGTTGCGGGATGGGGCAGTGCATAATCTTGGCAGCTTTCACTGTGTCACAGCTCCACACTGCTCATCCCTGACAGGGAAGGACTAAGAAAAGGTGGTCCAAAAATTGTCTAGTCCCTCAAACTCTGGATGGCTAGGCACAGCCATCAGAGCATCCCTTACTGCGGTTGAAAACGTTGACCCCCCCCAACTCCTGACATTTTCCAGTCGCAGACTTCAACCTGGAAGTCATAAGGAAATCTAAAGTCATAGAGCGCTCCCGTCATCTCAGTCATAAGTGCAAGCTGGTAATCTTAAGTTTTAGCACAGTCATGGCTCAGTCTTTTCCTAGTCTTAGGGCTTACGACAATATCAAACATGTTTGATATTTTCACAAATCTTAATGTTGCACCACTGTAAAGACTGAATCAACAACCAATAGATGAGCCCCAACAATACCAGAAAAGGGAACCTGGTAGAAAAGCAATCCCCAGAGCCATATTGACAGCAGAGACGGTATTTGTTTGCAGTATGGATGAATGGGAGAGGCGAAGAACATCCCAAACGGTATGAAGCATCCAGACAGAGGAACGGACAGTGGAGCAGAACAGTGCAGCTTGTACGATCTCAACTCTCCAATGTATCACGACCGAGTGGAGAAGGAAAAGCGATAACAATAAATAAAATAATACCATTTATTTTAGGCGCCTTATTGATGTTGGAGTTACTTCACTTTATTTTTATCTAATTTTTATTTTACCTTTATTTTGTATATTTATAGATGTTCATCAGCTATAACTTACTATGCTACCCCTGTGCCCTCCAATTGCCCCTCAGGGACAAAGTTTCTCTGATTCGGATTATTTGACTGAAATAAACATTGCATGGTGGCAAAAAATTGCTGAAAGAATGTAGTTTAGGTGTAGTTTTCCACAAGTCTTTTCAAAAACTTTTCAAAGTCTTCAGATGTGAGACCCATAGTCTTTGTGTAATCTCAGTCTCAGCGAAGTAAGATTACACAAAGACTTAAGACTCTAAACACAAGTCTTCAGACCTGAGCTGGTGAGAGTTGATAGTTTTACATGAGTCTTTTCAAAATCTTTCGTCTTCAGTCTTTCGCTGTAAGAACAGCATTAGAAGACACTTTATGAAGACTGGACTTTATGAAGATTAACAGAGTCCCAATGATATGACAGGATTTATCAGTGAGAACCTGGATGATGAAGAACTTTAACTGTGTCCACATGTCCCACCCAGACCAGACAGTGCTAAGCTAGAAGTAGCATTGACAAAAACTTAATGTCCAGACAAATATCTACCTTCCTCAGAGGCGTCCTTCTACATATATGAAGGACGACTGTGTGTCAGCTGTTCTATGTCACAATTCCTCTGGTATTACCGCTGGGGTTTATTCCTCTGCCTGACCAGAGGAGGTATCATCTGTCCGAGCAGCATCAAGGCCCAACAGCCCCACTAACCTCTGCCTCTGCTGCAGTTTTACTTCACCCATCAAATGATCAGTCTATAAATATTCAGGGGCCCGAGGAGACTGCGGGTGGAGATTAATGGGTTCTGTTGTTCGGTGCCATCTATATATCGCAGGGCTTCAGGATACAAACCTCAACCCTACAGATCAGGCTTTGATCAGGTTGTTGGAGTTATTGTATGTTTAATATGATATGGATCTATGAAAAGAAACATCCCTGCAGAACTGGAAACGCCATAGAAACTTCGAACAGTCAGACCTTCTGGGAGACTTTTAAACAGGAAGGCCTCATGGATGTGGGCCCAACACAGTCCAATCCTAAGTTAGAAACCACAACTGGGTCCTTAAGGTTCTAGTATAAGAACACTGTGAATGTGTAACAGCAGATTCGTTTTTTCAAATAGATTAAATGTTCAAATTAGGAAGGGGGGTCAAATATGAATACAATGACATCCAGACACCTGAGTTTTTTTTCTATAGAGGGGTTGTCTGAAATCAGATTTTACTTCGAGGGGCAGGGCTTAGCCTGATGTTTCAATGCCAACAACTGGAAGGGACAAATAAAGTGAGACTGCAGGTGTCCGAGAAGGGAGAGGCAATCACACTGTTCAACAGGGGTGTTTTGGTCAGACGGCCTTAGGGAAGGACAAGAGCTGCAGTGACTCCTCGGTGACTCCCAGTCCCCTGACTGACAGCCAAACTGCAAAATTACTTCCAGCAGAATCATTTCACCTACATCTTTGCTAAACAGTAAAGAAAAGTTTTTAGATTTGCACCAGATTGCAGCAGGGCAACAACACTGACCCATGCACCTTCCTCAGTTTTATTTGAAAACTTCTTATTTTATTTAACATCTTTGAAATTCATTGACATTGAGACTTCAAGCTTGGAGTCTGGGAGTCTTCTGTCTTGGTGGGGGTGAAAGAGGATTCAAACCTGAATGGCACTGAGTGTGAAAGATCTGATGCTACATCCCTAACAGACATACCTGAGCCTCGCTAAGCCCGAGCTCCAGCATCTCCAGTGACTTGCGGATCATGTGAGACTTCTCCTCCACCAGGATCCCCTCTTCATCCTGTTTCAGGCAGCGCAGCGTCCCCAGTAGGCCCTCTAGGATGGAATGGTGTTCCTGCTTCAGGGCCTCTAGGCCCTGGATCACCTCCTTGGTCCTGCAGATGATCTCGTCCTGGGACAGCTTCTCCCCAGGGTCCTCCTCATCCTTCACACACACCATGGTGGACATGTCCTCACGCATCCTGCCAGGGGAGGAGGCAGGTAATATCATTAAGCATCTGACCAGAGAGCCTCAGAATGACAGGCTAGACTGAGTCATGTGACTTACTGGATTTAATTTTGTAACTGCTAACAATTTACTTGGAAAGTGAGGGTAATTTGATGTGGTGAGATAATTTTGGATCATTTTTTTTCCTTTGACATAAATTTAATATGTGCCTTAATTATTATTTTTTATGATATCATAATCATTATTTGTGCAAACTCGGCTATTTTAAACATTGTCAGGAAAGTTTGTTTAGTTGTTTGGGTAATGTCCTTCTTTCTTCAAGGTGTGTGGTCCATTTCTATGTAATTTTAAGCTGGTTCATACATAACATGATTTTTAAAAGGCAAATTCTGACAATTTACTCTCTGCATTCTAAAATTAAATTCTCAGAGAGGAGCAGATACCTATCTATCAATATTCTGCCTTGCCCTAAGACAAAGTTACAAAACGGGGTAAAAATTATACTTCGATTCTGAAAACAAGAAAAAAAGTGGGTTTAAAAAAATCAGTATGAAGCAAACAATCAAATGTAAATAATTCACCAAAGTTGAAGACCTTAAAGTCAATCTTTCAAACACAGTTGGAGCATCAGATGGAGGTGGCAGTTGAACACCTTGTCCTGTCCGGACGGGCAAACATCCCTCCCATGTTTTCAATTAAAGCTGTGTCCATTTTTTGTGGCATCATCAATCTTTCTAATTGTCAGTCAAAGTCTTTTTTTTTTTTAATTTTTATTAACTATCCCAAATGCAGCATCAGTACTCGTCAGCCCCCCCCACCCTCCCCCCCTCGCCGACCATCACATTGCACTTATACCACAGCCGAAATCTGGAATTGAGCTTTTTGTCTGAACCGCAGCAGGCAATAAGCTGTTATCGCACATAAATGCAGACACAGGGACTCGAAGTTATTTTTTATCATGGGCGCTGACAACACAAACTCCACTTGCTGCTGCATTCAAATCATCCCGATTTTCTTTGCTTTGTATTCATTACGCTTGCTGTTAAGAGGATTATGACAAAGCTGCCTTATAAATCTGTGCTGGCTCACAACGCTGAGGCTGCAAACTACAACCACACAAAACACCAACCCTGCTGCCTGTCCCCGGGATTAATACCTCCCTGCACATTATCTGTCAGGTATGACTAATCAAATGTGGTATTTGGTACCGTGTTGTGATGTGACGCTCCCACCTCTGGGACAAGCCGCCCGAGTTGAAGACACAAGAGCTGGATTGTCTCTGACTGACTCAGAGCTCTGATTTGACTGAGTTGGGGAAAACAATAGCTGAAGTTGCCCTGAGTGAGTGAGACGGGCGCAGGAAGGCTTATATCCCCTTGGCATGTGACTCAGCAACTGACCTGCAGCCAATCAGCTGATGTTGGGACAGAAAGCCAGCCCTGAGCACAGGATGCAGTAGCTCCAGGTGAGCAGACCACAGTGGCACTTCTAAACCACCTCATCTTCACAAAATCATAGCAACTTGCGGAAAAACTGTGAACCATGACAGTCAAGTTGACTGGGTACTAGCCGAAGACAAAAATATCCCTTTGCTTTGAAAACATTTACTACAGAATATAAAAAAAAATATTTGGGATGACAGAATTTCATTCTGTACCTGCTTCCTTCCAGCAGATCAGACTATGATGGGGATGAGTGAGGAGTGCTTTTGGATTACGTTTCAGGTTACATTGGCAATAAAAATAGCCAAAACCAGGACCAGTGGACAAATGACCGAGGAGCAGATCCGAAATTTCTGCCAGAATCATCTTCTTTTGGTGACACTGCTTATTACATCTCTAGAAAACCAGACAAAGGCTGCAGGTTTTCATTGCTCATTCACACAGTCTCCACTGCCAGCCTGCTGAGATGTTAAATAACAGCCAATTGATTTTTCCTACATCCAAGAGTCACTTCATCATATCACTTCAACTATACAGCTCTCCATTTCTCGGACAGCCTGGCAGCCATTGGAATGTGTGGTGAAGATCTTGGCTATGGTTGACAGCAGTTCTGACATCCTGGCTTTTTATATCACTTCACACTCAGCCACTAAATGATGCTGAAACACTTCGATAATGAAGTTTACGCAATCCTTGTAAAAACAGGAGGATAATCTTTGAACATCTCAAAAAAAATGTTTTTTTAAATGCAGTATTTTCTGAAACTCAAAGTACTTGCATGAGTATGAAGCCCTGTAACATCCATCCATTATCTACCGCCTATTTTACAGTTTGGGTAGTGGGGAATGCTGCAGCCTATCCCTCCTGTCATCAGGAGAGAGGCTGGGTACACCCTGGACTGGTCACCAGTCAATTACAGGGCCAAAAACAAACAACCATTTACTCTCCCATTCACACATCAGGGCAATTTTTTTCAAGATCACCTTCTGCATGTTTTTGGACTGTGGAAGAAAACCCACGCAAACACAGGGAGGATATGCTAACTCCACACAGAAATTCTCCCTGTGGGAATCGAACCAGGGTCTTTTATGGTGTGAGGTAACCACTGCCCAACCGTGCATATATCGTCAAATTATGTATTAGTAATTATCAACACAGATTCTACCTTATCAGGTTTTGCGCTGTTCAGACACCAAAAAACAAAACCCTGGGTTCAACATCAGTCAGCATTAATTGGAGAAATGACAAAGTGCCTTAATTGGTGTTGTTTTTAGAAATACATGGTTATTTTGTGACGATGTTAATAAATCAAATGGATGATGTGACAAACATCACTGCAACAAACAATTTGATCCAGATCAGTTTTATACCATTCACAACCTTGGAGAATATGAATCCGCTGCTCCTCTGATACCGATACAAGTCCACTCATTTTCCTGCAGACATGTTTTGTGTGATGCTGAGATTAGGTGCTACACACATACACCAAGGAAAGGCACTAGCATTGAGGGCAGAGGAGAAGAGTTGGACTGTGAAAGTGGGGCAGCAGGTTCTGAAACGGATGGAAATCACCAGAAAAAAAAAATGAGTATGCTGAGTTGACTGCAGACACTGCCTCACCAAGGTAAGACTATGTTTAAAACTCCAACAAAGAAACACCAGGTATTTTTTTTACCAGCAGAATCCTCCTATAAGCAACCAGATCAGAGTGTCACAACTCAGGAAGTGGAAGCGACAGCAAAAAACCTTTTTGTCCTCTGGCTCTGATCATAAAAACTGATCCCACAAAATGCCGCGAGGAAAAAGCATGGAAACTATTTATAAAGAACACTTTTGAAATGTAAATGTCTAGTTGGAGGCAAGCTTCCCCTGAGGGGGGGGGCTTTCCATGGAAGCAGGTTTGAGGCAGCGATCCTGATGGCAGGTGGGGGTGGGGGCTTGGAACCCAGGAGGAGCGGCTGTTGGTGGAAGTGAGGAGGGAGGAGACAGCAGCAGGAAAAGCAATCTGAGTTAGCGATATTTGGGCTGATAGTCACGACCATGAAAAGACGGAGAAAGTCTCTATGCTGCAACTTCAACTTCCTGCACAACCTTGTGTCACAACTCCAAATAACAAGACCGATATGACATTACTGTTACAAATGACTATCCAACAAATCGTCTGATGCCTCATTCAAGGCTTCATATGAACTTCCACAGTTCATGCAATAAGTGCATGCAACAAGGAAGAATATAGGATTTCAATATTTTGAGGAGGACAAGACTTTTTTTTTTTTTTTTTTTTTTTTTTTTTTAAATGGCATTTGGCTCATTTAACCTTCAAAGAAATGCCCCCTTCTTGTTTTGATGACCTGCAGGAACCACTACCACATTTCAATGTCAGTCAATGACACTGAAGCTTCTGACAAATTAAGGACAAAACTGACTGGCTCATTATTCATAGTTCGGCCGTTAACATTTTAATTTGTCATGTATTTAATCAGCCAAATATCTGTTGACATATCAATGCATGTACAAATATCAGTAAGCATAAACTGTAAATATCATGTCTATAAATCATCATTGAATCAATCCAAGGTGACAGTGAATCCACCAACACGCCCCCACCACCATCCCCCATCCCAATTGACAGGCTAGTTCTGACAGACCCTGAAGGCAGCGTCCAGCCATGGCCAATCACAGCATCTAAGGGGAAAACCCAGGAAGCGTCCGAACATAAAGTGTGTGCAAAGCATGACTTCAAGATTCCTGATTACACAACGGCATGCCATGTTGTCTGAACCCGGAAATGATCCAACCAGACAAAATAAAATAAGAAAGAATGCAGCTTTAATGTTTCATATGAAATGAAAATGGAGTCTTACTGAATGATAACTAATAGACAGTAAAATGAGGCTGATTCAACCACCCTCCTGTTATTGATGTGTCACGTGACTATAATAACTATGGAAACAGTTACCCAAATGGTGACACTGCACCACCAGAACACAGGAAGTGACAAGTGCTGGGTGGGTTACTGCTGAACAGATAAGATTCAGAGCATCTGGAGGACATCACGGGTTCTCAAGGCATCAGAGCAGGAGCCATGACAAGGAGCAGGAGCAGTTTGAAGTAATTTGGTCCGGCCTTCTCAGTTCAGGTGATAGAGCTGCCAGAATGTCATGGGGGAGGAGACTCATACTTTCCTGGAGGTGTTGTTAAGAGCTGATTAGTCAGGATAAAGAGAGGAATCTACAGGGTTCATTTCCTGTTCTAGCACTCTTGCCTCTCATACAGAACCTGACAAACCTCCTCCATTGTCAAAAACCAAGCCCAACAACCCCCCCCCCCCCCCCCCAAGGTTAAACAAACTGCTGGATTCCTTGGCACCTGTTCTGGACACATTCTGACAGGAGACGGAAGGACGCCAGTCAAAAGCGCAGGTAATTTGGATGGGGCAGCAAGGTTATTGATCAACACTGAAAAAGAACTCATCCTTTTAACATCTATTTTATCTTGTGTATCTGAATTCCAGGACGCAGCTCCAGGGGTGGGACCTCCACTTCTCAGAAAACCTGCTCAGCAACAAATGATGCAAAGATTTACAGGGACACCCAGATTCAATCTTCCACAATGTGCATTTGTAAGCAAGAACACTAGAGCCCTTCTCCTCTAACATTCAGTTTAGCCCTAGGTTATGAGAACAAAGACAAAATACTCAAATCTCTGGTCTATTCTAGCCTTCTAAGTGTTATCAGAACTAACGGGTCAGATTAGCAGAGTGAAATGGGTTAGTTTAAGGCAGCCTCATTCCAAATTCAAGTGTTTGGGGAAGTCTTTTTGTCACCATTCTCGTAATTTCACAGACAAGCCACTACAATTCTGTTTTAATTCAACCATGCCTTGACATATTCCGCCAGAACTCAAAATCTGGTTCCAGATGACCAAAGGCCTACGGCTGCAAACCCTTACGATATGTTCGACAAAGAAACAAAGACAACTTGTGAAGCGTTGGAAACATATTTCCACATCGCTATGAAGGAAGGCACACCTAATTAGGTGACCAAAACAGAAAATGTGTGACTGTTCAGAGAAATGTTTGGCATTTATGGCATTGTCAGGTGATCGGGGCAGGAAGACAACAGTCCAGGCTGCTGTAAACAGTGTCAGGGCGCGATCTTTTAGCACCTATGTCTACCTAATATTTTACATCAAAATTTTCTACCTTCAACTGCAGTGAGAAGTCAAAGCTTCGGATTTATCAGGCTGAGGATTATCCCTGTTGTAAAAAGTCAATGATACATTGAATGAGTGTGTGTGTATGTTCATGTTTCACACTCACATTGTGCATGTCAGGTTTGCTGCCTATTGAGCTCTTTCTTCAGATGCTGACATGCAGCTTTAGACCCATATCTGCAGCCACCTTACTGAATCTATCAGGCCCCCCCAATGGCAGCATCCCACTGAGACAAGTGAGGGAGGATGGGGAGTTGGACGGAGGAAAAAAGAGGGCGTTATACTCAGTAGTAATCCTGGGAGGCACACGAGGGGTGTTACTCTGGGGAAGCACAAAGGAGTTACCCCAAGGAGGAACAGCCCATGTACAGGCCTATTTTACATCACAGCATGTACACTGATTTTGAAAATCACAGGAAAATGTGACTGCAAACTGACAATCATTCACCTTAAAAATTCTAAATACCTGGCTTCCAGAGGATTGCTGATCTTCAAATCCATTTTTATTTTTAAAATACATACTGTTAATGCTGAGTCTTCTTTCTTCTTTTTACATATTTGTGATCACTGCGGTCACATTCATAAACACTGAATAATCCCCAAATTAAATAAACTGTTCATTACTCTCACGTCACAACCCAGGGCCTTAAACCGGCACAATAACTTCAGACAAATATCCCGATAACATAATTGATCACTTCACCCCGTAAGGATTTTGAAGTTTGCCTTTAAGATTCAGTGTTGTACCCAAATCTCAAATACATGAAAGACAGTTCTGACCACCCCAACACACACACACACACACACACACACACACACACACACACACACACACACACACACACACACAAACCAGCTGTGAGTCACACACTGTCCCTCTGAGGCTACACACAGACAGCTTTCATAACTCTACGCCCGCAGAGTATATAAAAGAAAACACACACCCCACAACAC
>CAAKHD010003475.1:65928-102984 GCA_901007705.1 Fistularia tabacaria | reverse complement strand
AAGACTCACAGCACGTGCTCGGATTTTAAATAATCTCGGCCGAAAGTGGATACGCACACACACACACACACACACACACACACACACACACACACACACACACACACACACACACACACACACACACACACACACACAAACCAGCTGTGAGTCACACACTGTCCCTCTGAGGCTCAACACAGGCAGCTTTCATAAGTCTAAGCCCGTTCAGAATATCAATGAAATAACATCCACCGCAGCAACTCACATGATACATCTGAGACATCAAGTGTGTTCGCCCCATGGGGGGCAGACAGTCATGCTGTTCGTGACAACGTACTTTCTGGGGGCTCTGGTCTCTCAACAGACTCACTTACTCGCAAACGGATTTACCTGAGGAATCAGTTTGCCGATCATCTCCCCATGACCCAAACCTGTGCTAAGCTCCGGAGCTAGCAGTGACAGCCGCCGGGCACGACGCGTCTAATTCCTGCCATCGGCGTGTATAGCGTCCTCTCCGGCAAGGTGGCTCGCTTTTGGAAACACGGATATACGCTCGCTCTGGCAGTGATTACGCAAGTGGTTGTGATATGAAAAGATGACACTTCAATATAAAAAAAAAACACATGGGGGATTTATTAAGCATGGTAACAAGCAGTTGACGCAACATTCCAAGAAATACACGGATCCGCTCTTACCGTTCTTTAGAACATCCGCTGCCAATGTAACTAGCTTGGCTGGTCGCTCGCCTCCTCCACTTCCTAAATCACGGCTTGAGTGCAATGATAACTTCTTCTTCCTTAAACCGTCGGCTTTCGGTGACAAACGACAAAATGTCACAGTATTTGATTTGAAAAAATCCCGACGCTTCCGCGGCCGGGACTTGGCTCACCGACAGGACTGACTGGGCTGACGCTTGGCTTCACCGCATCAACCGCCGCTAATGATGAGCAGAAGCTACATGCTAGCCACTTATCTGTCAGCAGCCCGGCGTTTAGTCCGAGCCGCGCGGGAAAAACTGCCCGCTGCCCGCGGCTTCCATGGCGAGGGCAGGTCCGGGGAAGGGACCCCAGCAAGGCTTCATGAGAGGGGGGTTAAAAAGGCCCGGTAAGAAAAACAGAAAACAAACTTGATCAGTAGCCCACTGAGGTGACAGCCCCGCTGCCTCGTCCGGTGACGCGGGGCGTGAAATGGCGTTATCCGGCGCCCCCCTCTGACTCTTCCTAGGCAATGATGTCATTCCCCCGCCGGATTAAAGGGGAAGACACCGCGATGCCAGGCGAACTGTCGCATTAACGAACCAAAATCCTTAATTTAATACTCACAAATGTCATGGATTCACGCTTTTTCTTTTTTCATCCAGGGGATCACAATTGAATTGTCTCCTCATCTAGGAGGCACAAATCCCCATTTCTCGCGATAACGGGGTAATTCGTCACCTTTTCTCGTAGTTAAGCAACAGCGTCAGATACGGATCGCGAGAGATGACTCACGTAAAGGGAGACTAGAATCGGTCACAGCACTCAACTGGAAACCGGGCGGATGAGGAAGCTTCGCATCTTCACCTTTGAATCCGGAATGAATCAGTCTCTGTCTGTTGCACGGCCTGTGCTTCACCTGAATCCAATACTTCGCTGTAATTCTCGGCAGTGTAATGTTGCCACATGCCAAGGTGTTCGACAGGACGTTTCATAGGTGTTTATGGGAAATCAAAATATTCAGAATCACAATGGGAATCCTGCCTGAGTTTACAGTCATAATATGCAATTGATCTGTCGAAATGAGAAATAATAAGTTATATTTCCTTAATTCCTCGTGGGGAAGTTCCTTCTCTGCATTAAACCCATTATGGATGAACCATGAGCAGTTGGCCGCCGCGTCACCGCCAGGAGACCAGTTAAGGGTTCTGTGTCTTGCTAAACAACACTTAAACACACGAGGAGTCGTGTATGGAACCAGGAATGTTAGGTTCCAAGGACAATTGCTCTACGACGCCCCAACCAAAAGATTTACTCATTCCTGTGTCATATTGGGAAAAATAAGCTTTTAAGTATTAATAATTTACACAGATGATAAAGACCCTCCAGACATGGTGTAGTCTCTGCTTTGTATCTGATGTAGTTATCTTCCCAAAAAGTTATGTTACATAAAACACTGTAACCTGAGTCTCCATTCCAGACGATTTTAAGTGTCCACGAAAGAAACCCTCATCGCCCTTTATGGTTTAAACTTGTTTTGAATGTTTATTAACCTTTTAGTTGGATATTCACATTGGCAATCTTCATAAAATGATAGAAAATTCATGTCCCTAAATGAGTGATTTTTTGCAAAACTATCTAACGCTGAGAACGATTACTTTTTATTCATCCCTTGATCCAAATGGATCAGATTCTCGAATTTTAAGTCTGTAACAAAGGACAACTTGGGAGGTTGGGTTCTTTACAAGCCGCTGTTTGGAGCCTAGACACCCCAGGTACATTTTTCTGTGAAGAGGTTCTTTCAATATGTAGTCTCTGTGTCCCCCTGCCTAGGCTCTGTCCAGTTCTCCATCTTCCTCCCAGAGTCCTCAAATGGTCAGTAAGTGGTTGGTTATTTGTGATTGACAGATGACCCATTCAGTTTAAACACCGCTTCTTGCTCCAGTGACAATTGGGAATTGTCCCTCCAACCTGAGGGTCAACCAGGGCTCACCAGTCACAGAATTAGTTAGCAGCAGGCTGAGTCAAGGGTGCTTGGACCTGTAGAACTCCTCTCAGGAGCTCCGGCCCAGTCTGCGATCAGGTCGTGGGGCCACGGGGGTTGTGGTTGATCACTCTCCTCCAAAGGTTATGCAGATACACCCGGGCCATGAGGAGGGTGATAGCCAGGTTCCGGCGGTACCATTCCCTGAAAACAAAAGCAAATGATTATGAATATACTTAACAATTTGAAGTTGAATACTTGCTGATCTGTCGGTAACTTTAACTAAGTTATATTATATACGATAACTAAGTTTTTTTTTTTTCCATTTACTTCTTTCTAATTCCTCGGTGATTCACAGCTAATTCTAATTGCTTCCTGTAACATTTCTTTCTCTCGAGGAAACAGTCTGCCTCTTAAACTCTGCCCTAGTTTCTTGTCAGACAAAACAGAAATATAATGAAAACAAAAATCTTTGAGCCCTGCAGGACACAAAACTATGATACAGAAACACCAATTTTGTGTGTGTGTGTGTGTGTGTGTGTGTGTGTGTGTGTGTGTGTGTGTGTGTACACACGAGCATTCAAAAGAGAGAGAATCCATGACGCTACTGATTAAAGACAATTCCCGCCAATAATTTGGTAAAAGGAACTCACTTGTTGTAATTTGCATGTCTTTTCCTGTTTGTGTCAAGGAAGTTTTTATAGAAAACCGCCATTTCTTCACTGTCCAAGACACGCCGGCGTCCTGAAAAAACACATTGTGCATTCTTAATCCAGAAAAATTTCCACAGCCTAGAGGTTTGGTGAACAGCAGCGCTCTTCCTTGTGACTGACGGGTATTACATTGTATTGACATGAAATTTTGTTTTTTTCCTCTCAGTAGTGATCTGGGTGAAAGTCTGGCTATTATTTACAAAAATTGAAAGAAAAAAAATTAAAATCACTAATAAATTAGTTAAATATTTACGAGACACTGAAAAATAAAAACAAAAACCTAATATAAAATAATACAAAAAAGCACAGATTTTTTTCTGTTATTCCCATTATACTGATCTATCTTGGGTAGTTTTTAATGACTTTTAATTCAAGTTTTGATTTTAGAAGTTTTGATTTTGGTTTTTGAACATCTAAAAGGAATTATTTTTTTCGATCACTTCTATTGCAATTGTTGCCATTGCTAACCTCATGAGAACTTACTGGGTACAAATTAACCTTGATTACAAAAAGTGATTATAGTGAAATGTGTGATGATTACCATCTGAATACCCATTCTTTCTGTCAGCCTGAAATCAACATGACTCTCAGACCTGCTGACTTTACCTTGTTCATCCCTCACAGTCAAACCCTTGGCCTTCAGCGAGGAGATAATGAAGGCATCTTTCTCCTGCAGACAAAAAAAGGCAGTTAACAAAACAAGGTACAGAGTTCAAATGTCACAGTTGTCGGGGTCAGTAGAGGTCAGGACAGTCGAGGAATGCCTGACAACTGAACAAAACACACAATCACACTATCAATATCAGTCAGGGACCAAGTTGAAACTTGACTATTTTGTCAAAAAGCATTGAAATGTTCTTAAATATATATTTTAGTCAAAATAAACGGATTTAAGATTACAAAATAAAAGAGGGGGTCAAGTGGATGAGAAGTCAATGTGTAAGTTTCATTGAACGACGCTGCCATCTGCTGGTGAAACCTGTATGTCAATCAAAGCGTACAAATTATCCAGTGCCTTAACCTCTTGAGAACTGGATTCTACATTTGTGGACATCACATTTTGTATTGGCTTTATTGTGGTCACCTTAATTTTTTTTCCAAAACTATGTCATATCAAAAGATGACACTTATATTTTTAAGCTTATCACGTCCCAATAAACCCAAATAGCAAAGAGAAATTAAAAATGTAAACCACATAAGAGGTTGGGTCATGGGAGGCCTAAATTTCAGATAATGTGAATCAGATGTCAGAGAGGGGCTGAGAACTACAACTTCCGAAGTAGTTGGAGTCCATCTCTTTTTCTTCGAAGGGTTTTATGGCAGCTGGCTACCGGGGTGGAGGCAGTTATCTCACCAAATTTGGCAAATTCTTGCCCGTGCTACAGAGAGGGAAACAGGCACCTTGCTAAAAGTGAAGTTCTGCTCCGTCCAGAAGTGGTGGTTCCAGTTCTCCGTCTCCTGCCGCAGCTCCCTGAGCCGCCTCTCCAGCTGTGTCTCATCCTCAGGGACACGGCACACGACCGACCGCAAGTTGGACAGTGGGTTTGGGGGCCCTACCCAGTCATGTGTGGGGCTCGGGGAGGGTCTGAACTTTGACCTCTGCAAGAGACCAACCAAAGGTTTTTATTTTGTTGAAAATTAGAAATGGGATGACCAAGCGAAGGTCAAAATTTAAGAGAATCCTCGAAATTAGAGACAACTGGCAGTGTGTCATCTTGTAATAATTCTTTGCTAAGCTAATCTTTGCTTCCTGATTTACCTTATTCCAAGACAGTTGCATTTCACAGGATGCTAGCAGAATCCAATAGATACATTAAATGGTCAAATTTAAAAAAACAAAATGAAAACTAGCAAAACAAGTTTCAATGTGACCATAAATTAGAAATGTAAAATCAAGTCACAACATTTTGAAAGAGTTCATCCACACGAGGGAAGTGACAAACTCACACAGAAGATTCAATTTGACCGAAATTAGGAAATATAAAATAATTTCATAACATTTGGAATAAGTACATCTACATAAGCCCCCCATGATAGCTGGCATTAAGGGCCTAAAAAGACAACAAAAACAAAGCAAATGAGAAAAAATCTTAGTAAATTATCAGATAAATAAACAAAACAATTTGATGGCATGAACACAGTGAACTCAGGAGCACTGTGTGACATCTCATGCATTGCTATGGTGATTTCTTTGCGAACTGAGTCATTACATCACAATCTACCCCTCCTGTTCAATGTGAATTCCTGTCTCATTTGTTGGGAAATTTGTGATATCACAGCATCCCTGACCTATGACCTCACAGTGCAGCCACAATTCCATAGCTTAGAATATCAACAGGGAAAATGGCTGAGACAGAGGCACTGCTGCCAAGCTGCTGTCAAGACACCCAGTGATAACAGATGCACAACAAGCTGCACAGCAGGCTACAGTGCTAAAAGAAAGGTAGGCAAAAATTATAAAATACACTTAAAAAAACCTAAAACCTAATAATTACAAACGAGCACATCAGCTAAAGATGAAGTGGTTTTGTGTTTTAATTATAGTTTTACAGGTTAAAGCACTCGTTGCAGATGTTCAGGTGTTTCTAACAGGATTTTTTTGTAAAGTACTGCTGCTTGCTTTCTGATCATTTGAGGGCAATTGGGTTTTAATTTACTTTCTGGCTGATTCCAGTATTTTTCTATTATTTTTAAAGATATTTGCTGACTTTCACTCGAACTCTTACTAATTACTTGAATAACTTATGCTTGTTTTTAATTATCTAATGCTTAGCTTAGGGCATTTTCAGGTAAAACTCAGTTTACAGCTAATTTCTGGCTGCACTTTTAAAAACTTTTTTTTAAGTCTTTCTGCTCTTTCTACTGGATATTACATTTGAGTTTTCTTCTAATAATCCAGTTGGATTTCAGTCAAAAATAGGGATAGCAATCCTTGAATATGCTACTGACATTTCAGATCATTTCTGTCAGCTCTTTTTTTACGGTAATCTCTCTTCTATTGGATAATTTCTTCCACACTAGATAATCTGCAACTGCTTGATTAAAGTAAACTCGAAGGAAAAGATGGTAGTTTGTATTGGACTACTACTTCAAGACTTCACCTCCTTTACTTTTAAACGGCACGCTTTTGTTCATCTCTCCTGAAGGTGCTCAGAAAACAGTGTCTTCCCGACTTTTAGCCAAACACTTCCGATCTTCGGGTAAGCCTAGGCCTAACGTCATGGCTCCGTAAAGGCAGCCTGTCAACCGACCCCCCAGGCGGTTTGTCTCCGGTACCGATTCGTTTTTGAGTCTTGCGACAGGAAATGACAGACGGACCTTCGGTTCTTGAATCGGCCGCGGTGCCTCCGTGGTTCCACTCCACCGGCGGCTAACGGCGCACAGGAAGCAGCGGGGGACGGTCGACAAACTAAACCGCTTCCACACCACACATACCGCCGCGGCGCTGGCAGACATTTCGACAGACAGGCAAGAGGCGGCGGCTCTGGGCGACGGCGGCCGGTGGCCGTGACAGCTCAGGTTAGCCTGCCACTGCTAGCGTGTATCACAGACTCTAGTGGGTGTTATTCCAGCAACGTCCCGGTCACGTGTCCAACACTGCAAGGGTGCGCTCCAGACATTCACCAGCATCCCCTGACGGAGGCTGCTGGGCGTGGTTCAACTGCAGCTTTACTTATCATACGAACACGATTAAACTCAGTTCGGCTTTAATCAAAGGGATCAGTAACCGATCTTATGTTGTATGAAACAAGGGGTAGAAGTAGGTCAGTCAGTGAGCATAATGAGCAGCAGTAAATTTGGTGTCATTAATGTCCATCAGCATGAATTCCGCCATAAGAAGTCCCCTACTTACATAGGTTTTAATAGTTGGATTTGTCATGCATATTTTAACTGGCCAGTTACCCAGAACATACGCAACTGCCGAAGAGAAATATCACTCTACCCTTCCACGACAAAATAACCGGGACGTCTTTGTCACCAAATAGAGTGCAACAGTGATGGCCGAACAAAACCTTTACCGGTGTAAACAGTCAGACCGAGAATCAAGGGACATGTCAACTTTCTCCTTTTAGTTCAACGTGAGAATGGGTCAGATACACGTTAACTGACGTGATGAAAGACACCCGGGTTCAAACAAGCGCCGGCAGCACTGCGTCGGGTTCACGCCTATAGGTTTAAACGGGAAGAAACTCCGGGTTAGTTCGCAGTCGCGCGGAGGCAGGAAAGCGGCGAGGTAGCTAGGTGGGCTAAGGCTAATGTTAAGCTTAAATCGGAAGAGGTGCGAGCTTCTACCCGGCGGCTGGGATGGCTGTACGCTGGCTCTGCAGGTAAGAGTGCAACATATGTCGGCGGGAGAAGGGCGCGTTTAGGGACGAAAAAAGAAACAAAAAAACACGGGACTATTTCTCCCCAAGGTGGGGCAGTCAGGTGATCCATCAGTAGCCTAGCTTAACACACAGCGACTTCAGGCAGCCGCGGCGGCAAATGTCAGCCGCTGTCTCGGAAACAACCCGCACCCGTAAACCGTTAATCCAGGCTTTCCGCCACTTCTACGTTTTTATTTTAGTTATTTTATGAGACTCTAGTGCGCGGAAGAAGCCATCGCTGTCAGGGTGTGTGGGAGGGGCGACAGCAGCCCCACCGCAGTCAGTCAGTTAGTTAGTCGGTCGGTCGGTCGTGAGGCGGAGGAGCAGAGCGGAGCGCCGCCGCTTCCTTCGACATAAAGCCTCCTCTTATGGTTTTAGCTGTGGTTTGATTCCCGCTCTCGCCTGCTGCCCCGGTCCCCGCCCGTGAACCTGCCGCACCGGCCGATGGAAAAAGACGCCTTTTAAAATGTGCGCGAATGTCTTTGGAGTTTTGAAAAGGTGAGAAACGATGCTGTTGAGCACGCCGGTGTGTATGTGTGGAGGGGGAGGGGGGTGCGTGTGTGCGCTTGGTGGGAAACGGTACCTCCGTTACCAGACGCGTCTTTTCCGCGGTGACATAATGCGCCAAGCCGGTGCGGCCACACAACCAGGGGTGCGCGAACCCGTGCGTGTGTGTTCGCGCGCGCATGTGTGGAAGAGGTCAGGGAGCAGGTATGCAGGATTTGTTTGGGAGGGCTCGAAGTTGCGGTTTTGGGAATGTCCTGGTCAAAATGCTGGGTTGGTTGTTCAGTGGGAATTTAATTGTTTTTTTTTTCTCCTCGTTGAACCACCCCCCCCCCACCCAAAAAAACCCCGAAAATAAATAAATAAATAAATTGAGAAATAATGAAAAAAAATTCCCTCGAAACGAAATTGTTTCAAGCAATATGATAAAATACTGCAAATGATTAATGGACATTGATAAAGATTCGCAGTCATAGCCAAATTTGATAGAAACTATGCAAAATCTACATTTTCTTTAATAAATTCGCTCCAAAATAACTTTGATAAAAGAAGCTTGGAAACATTTTAAAAATCACATTACATCTCTATAATCATTGGGAAATCTCTCACGTTATGGCTCAAAATTTAGAGGATAATTGAATGAAAGCTGACCAAGAATTGGGTTGAAAACGGGCAAGAAATCATGTGAAAGTTAGCTAGAGGTTCCAGCAGGAACCATTCATTTAAATCATTTGTCATATACTGTTCATATTGGATTTAGAGTCGCGAGGGGGGGCTCGAGCTTATCTCAGCTGTCATTTGGCAAAAGGCAAGATTCACCGTGGTCCGGTTGCCAGTCGATCACAGGACCACATAAAGAGACATACAACCATTCGCCCTCACATTAACACATCTTGGCAATTTAGGGTCTACAGTTAACCTACTACATGTTTTTGGATTGTGGGAGGAAACCAGAGAACCCCCAGGAAACCCACACAGACACAGGGAGAACATGCAGACTCCACTCAGGCGAACCAGGGACCTTTTTACTGTGAGGCGGTAGCACGAACTACGGCACCACCGTGCTGCCCTCCTCTGAAACCAGTCCAACATTACCTGAACATAAAATCCAAGAAAAAAAAATCCAACAATTTTCTTAAATTAACAAGATTTTAACTCACAGAATAGTAGGTTTTTTCCCAAAACAAAAAACAGGAGAACCAAACCTCAAGTTCTTTGTAGAATCTGAATCCCCTGATGGCGAATGGATGAGTTTGGGTGCCCGGAGGCTGGCCGCTCCGATGCAGTTGTAATAGATGATACGGTGATTTGAGCCTGACTGGCCTACGGGGTCTTTTAAAGAGACAATCCAAAAAAGCAAATCAATAAACTCTTGAAAAATAATTCTGCATTAAAATTACAACATGTGTCTGGGGAAGAAAATTATCATCAAATAATTAACCAAAATAAAATTACATCACACCAAGCAGATCCCAGGGGTCTTTATCCTGACCCTTCAGGAGGAGGGGTTTGTTAAGCTGGAACAGATGAGATTATCCTAATGAATACTCAGATTTGGAAGATTTGGTTGCCGCCCTTCAACTCTTTATGTGAAATCCCTGGAGGGCAGAGGGTTCTTAATCCCTACTGCACTAATAAGCCCGTGGATGCCGTGAAGAAAACACCAGGAGGAATACCGCAGACAGATGAGGCTGGATCCAATCCCAGCTGGCTGGAGGCAGGGTTTATTTGGACAGGTCAGCTATCAGTCAAAGGTCAAGGTCCACAAATTGAGACATCCAATCATTCAGTCTCTCATTCACACCTATGGACCATTTAGTCTTCAGAGAACCCACTGACCGTTTTTGAAATGTAGGAGGAAGACAGAGAACCTGGACAGAAAACCTCATCTTGTGGGAATAAAAGCTCTGGCTCGAAACAGTGAAATATATTTTTTTTCTTCACCCAACAATTTTGCATCAATCGAAGTGCAAAGTGACAGAAATTGCTCTTTGCCTGGCAGTCCTATATACATTTTTTACTTCAAAGATACAATCTGCAGTTGGAAAGGTAATAAATATTTCCAAGATCCACTTTGTAATATTTTGTAGGAGGGCAGTGAAATGACCTTCAAAGTCTGTAGAACGAGAACACTGCACACTGTTACTGTCCTCTGGATAGTTTCAGTATTGAATAGAATTTGATATTAGACAAGGGTACAAAATCATCCAGTAGTCACAGACTCTGTCTTGGTTCTCAGTGTTGCACCCCACCACACACACACACACACACACACACACACTGAAACAAGACCACTGAAACAGTGGGACGCTGTCCCTCTCCAACAACTTCTGATCCAGGCCCATGTAGGTCGACCGCAGTCATTCTCCCCTGAGAACAAACAATCTGAGAGGATGTAGGATCAGGGTCAAGGTTGGGGAAGGACTGATTGTTTTCAAAATCTGGTGGAAAGTCCACCATTGGACTTGATAGTAGTTTACTCTGAAGTGGGTCAGTTAACCAGGACAAAAAGCCATAACTATTCTTGTAGAAGAAACAAGTGGGAAGCCTGAAAAGAAACATTTGAAAGATCCAAAAAAGAATCTCTTCTGCCAATGAACACAAAAGGCCCCGAAAATTAGCTTAACTGAGTCTTAGAACTGAAGAGGAGTCCAGGACAAAGGTGCCAGTTCTTCCTCGGTCCATGTTCAGGTGTATGGATAGTGGACAAATGCATCGTAACATGTCTTTTGTAATGATGATCAGTATATTTCTAGCAACACAAGTTTAGTATTTTCAGAGGATTCTGGTGTCTGGTCAAAGGACCAGTCTCCTCGACCTGATTCCAGATCGGTAAACATCAGTCTCCCGCACCAACTGCTGGACCTCCAGCTTTTTAGAGTGACTGAGTTGGAGATGGAGTACCAAGTTCAGCAAACGTCCCTGACTTCCAAGTATCGACTGAAATGTGTTTTTAACTGAATAAATCCCTCACTGTCCAGGAATGTTTGAGCAGGTTTCACCATTTCCACTCCTCTGAGGCACTTAGCCAGACCTTGTGGTGACCCCCTCCCCGGCCCAAGATAATGGGTTGTGATCAGCTCGTTTTCCGCTGGAAGGGAGATACTTGCCTGGACAAGGGATAATAAATCTCATGAAACTCAGCAAGAAGCCTCAAAATTAAAAGAAATGGCTGCTGATCTGTGAATGATTTCTGAAGGTCATGAGGACAAGAGGTCCTGAACACAAATATTTTCATAGAGAGAAAAAATATTTATTTTTCTGACCGGACAGGAATGACAGCGGAGGCAAAGTGCTGTCACAACATCTCAATGCAGATTCTGTTTGTGGTTCCAGAATGTCCTGAATTGACAGGCTGGAACTGTGAGGAGTGGAAAATTTAAGCTGCTGAACCCGAGGTATAACCTGGAAAAGATTGAAAATCAAGAAATAATGTGTGAAACGATTAAGGAATTAACAATTGTCAAGAAAAAGATAAAAAATGGATCGAATATAGTAAGATTTTCCCTCACTACAGAACTTCTATTCATGTTCACAATGAAGCTCTGATCTTAGAGTTTGGTCTCTTTGGTTCCTACCTGGCAGAGTTGACGTTTTACTTAGCCAACGTATTCTCACATTCTGTCATGTTGGCGTGCACCAGGATTCAGTTGCATCATTGCTGTTAATTTACCTGGTGGGGCAGCATTTTCAAGACTGAACGTTTCCGTCCGTCTGTTTGGCAGATTTCCAAACATTAGCTACCACTAACTGGTTGACAGTGAGGCTTGTTGATTGAAAACCTGGTTCAGATATTAACTTCTATCACCTACTTGCTCAATTTCTTACTTCTCTTTTATCTCAAAAATCCTCTAGAGTTTTCACAAGCTTTATGATCGATTGCGGACTGGTTTACACCCTGTTTGCAGGGCAAAGACGACGTTAAAAGCTACCAATGACCTTCTACTGGCAGCCAATTCTGGTTTTATCACAATCCTCATCATTCTTGATCTAACGGCTTAGCATCAATCAGCATCAGCTATTTGGTTAACTTCATATCTCTCTGGTCGCACTGAGTTCATCGAACTTAAATTCCACTCCTCACGTTCCATTCCCATCTCTGCCGGCATGCCCCTCGGCTCAGTTATGGGGCCCATTCTACTTACTTACAAGCTCCGTCTTAGCTGCATATTCCTTCGACATAACATCAACTGACACCCAGCGCCACATCTCCTCCAAACCAAATTCCACTCTTCCATCGTCATTTCTTTCTGCCTCTTTGAGATCAAATTAATACTTTGCAATCTTCTCAAACTTAACCACAATAAAACTGAAGTACTTCTTGTCGGCACAGCCTCAACCATTCACAAATCTGATTCCCATCAATATTGACAACTCCCCCCCCACACACACACACACGCAGGTTAAGAGCCTGGTTGTCATCCTAGAGAGTACATTGTCTTTTTATTCCTATATGAATAATATCACTGAGTCTACCTATTTCTACCTACAAAATATCAAGGGATTCCACCACTTCTTCACTCCATATGCTCCAGCCATTCTCATCCACATTCTTGTCACCTCCTGGATAGATTCCTGCAATTCTATTTGGTCTCCCCAAAAAGTCTCTTAACAAACTCATGCTCCTCTAGAATTCTGCGGTATGGATCATAAATTGAAGCCCCCTCAGAGAGTCCTTTAAGCCCAGTCCTTTAACAGCTCCAGCGGTTGCCCATAGAAACTTAAAAATATTGCTCCTCTCCTAAAAAAGCATCCACAACCTGGTCCCTCCACACCCATTCAACATGCGCCACATTGCCATTCCCTTCCACTCTTGCAGGTCTTCGTACGCGGCCCAACTTATTGTTCCCTCTGCCCGGCATAGTACCATGAGATAAAGCGTGTTCAGTCTCTCAGAACTCATAAGCCATCCATTCAAATTTTCCCACTCACTGTAATCTCGATTCCATGTGCTGTAAATCTTTTTTTTTTTTTTTATCTTTTTTCTGTATGAACTTTTAGTGAGGTGGCATTGGATTCAGAAAGGCAGCCTCAAATAAAAAGTATGATTATTATTCCTGTTATTTTTTTTCAGTCTCTTTGGGAAGCCCTTTGATGGCGGAAAGAGGATGGATCATGGCGGTGCGCAGCAGCAGCCACAGCATCCCATGGAGCAGCAGCAGGCGTACCACCCGCAACACCCCGCCATGATGCGGCTGTACGATGTCCAGAAGGATGTTGCATCCTTGGGGCCACAGGTGTGCACTTTCAGCGGCTTGCAGAACGACCGCGATTACAAGCGCCTGGAGCGCGAACTAACGCGGCTGCTGCTGGAGGTGGACAAGGTGGACACGGAGGGCCGGACAGAGCTGCAGGGCGCCAGGAAACGGGCAGCACAGGATGTGGAGGGGCTACTGAGGTATCTAGAGGAGAATGCCACCCACCCGTCCCGTCTTGCCATCGAGGAACTGAGCAACCAAGCACGGCAGCTAGTTGACGAGCGTGTGGTGGCGCCGCAGCGGTCTGGCGGGGTAGCCGAGATTAATGATGACCTGGTGGATGCGCTGCAGGAGCTGGTGTTGAGGCTCACCCAGGTGAAGACCGAGGGGAGGGTGCCTCTACGAAAGGCACGCTACCGGGCTCTGACTCGCCTGTGTGCTGTCCAGGATGTGATTGAAGGGCGGACACAGCAACAGACACTGTCCCTTCCACTCTCTGGGGAGACCCACGAGGCCGTAAACCGAATCAACCAGGTGATGGTGAAGGTGAGCGTGGCACGCAGTCAGTTGGTGGCACTGCTCATGGGCCTCAGCGGGCGGGACAGTTGTGCCCATCTGTCGCGGATCCTCACGGAGATGCAGGTGGAACTAGACGCTCTTGATGTTTCTGGCAACGCAGCTATCAGAAACTACAGGAAGCAGGTGGTGGAGGAGATAAACGGGCTGCTGAAACACCTGGACCTAGAGGTGGAGGGAGACGACACGCGCAGGTAGGCAACACCAGGGTCAGGTATGCCAGCAGAACTGTAGAACGTTCTTACCCTAAGAATTACTCTTAACAATTGCAAACATTTAAATAAATCAGAGCAAGTGTGGGATCATTGTGGAAAGTTTCTTGTTACTATGGCGTCAAAATCCACTGTGTCCACAGTAGTGTGGGGTCTGAAGATGTTGGGCTCTGGCATAACTCCTTCAAATCACAGCCTGTTTGCCAAACTAATTGTTAAATTTCCCTGTTTGATGAACTGGCTAACAGTTTTTGTAAAGTAAAGTTTCTTCCTAATCAGTTCTTTCCTGCCAATGATCTGAATCTTTGCCGAGCCTACGCCTCAGATTGGGGTCCATGGGAGGTAATGTTGAGGAGTTATTGTTGAGGGAAATAGCGTCATCATAGGAAGACTGCTTATGGAAAATGTTCCATCCTGGCGAGTTCTAGGCGAGTTCCCCTTATGCATCCAAGTGTGTTGCACTCACAAATGTTTTAAACTGCGGCCTTTGGTCAGTCTTGACAAGGCCAGATGGGAAACACTTTCCTGTCTCACGTGTCGTCTCTCAGCTGTTGGTGTAGGTCAAGTCAAACACCTGGAAGAACCCAGGGAGTAAAAGAGTGTATCCGGGGACCTGATTGACACCCAGGAACTTATCGAACCTTAACAAGTAGTCAATAGCCAGTGATGGCAAACCATCAATAGATGCCACTAGAGCAAAGTCCTGTCTGTCTCACATGAAGAAGAAGAAGAGAAGAATCACGTAAAACAACTTAACATGAACATTTTAAGAAAAAAGGTGTATATTATACAGTCCATGAGTGCAGAGTGTAATCTGCAAGTACTTTGTAACGTTCTTTAGTTGTTAATGGTGATTCTACGGTCAAGTGAGGTATCTCCCCATTCTAAATAATGCATACTCAGTCGTCTCTCTTCAATACTAAAAGATAGAATGCCGGCGACACTGACGCCCATGTTTTTGTTTACAATCTGTCAGATGAGCAGTTTGGGGGAATTTTGGCAATAATGTATTTTCATTTTAGTTTTCTCTAATATTTTGATGTAGTGGTGTGATGCAGGAGACTTCTGCTTGGGGTTATCCTGCAGTCAAAAGTTGTTATAGTGTATCTGACACCTGATTTGCATGCTGCAACCATAATAACATAATCTCACCAGCCATAGCTGTTGATATCTGAATTGTATTAATGGACTGATGAAGGTCAGTGAATGATGTCAGTCCGTTGAGAATGTTTGTTAAATATCATTTACAACACCAAAAACCCTGTTTCAGGAAGTAAAAGAATAGAATCTCAACGTTTCAATCAACAATAGATTGACAATGAGAGGCTTATGGATCAGTTCATGTCAGTGTGTGATCAGTTGTTTATGCATCAAATAACTGATCAGTCTGTTGTATCTACTTTCCCAGGTGGATACTAACATGAGTGACGATCGCTGTTGTTCTCAGGTTGTCAACAAACTCAAATAGGACAGCCTCCAAATGCCCAGCTATGTCCCCACAATGCAAATTTGGAATGTCTTGGAAATGTTGGTATTTTGCTGGTACCAAAATTTGTCAATTTGTCATCCCATGCTGAAATGCGAGGTTTGTTAAATTTAGTGTGTCGAGGGTGTAATGTCTAACATCAGTTTGGTTCTAGTGACAGTTTTGTCTAGGTTCTGCTGAGAATTCCTGCTGCTGTTCAGGCTTTGAGGGGATTTTCAGTGCTGTAACCAGTGTTTCTGCAGGTACGACCTGGCACAGAACAACTCAATCCGTGAGATCGAGGCGGTGCGAGCTCACGTGTCCCACCTTCGTGAGGGCATCCTGCGGCACTGCATGGTGGGGGACCTCAGCTTCAGGCCCAAGGCTGAGCTGCAGAGCCTCCTCACACACCTGGACCAAGTGGACACGGCCAGGAACCCCTGCATCCGAGAGGCCCGGCGCCGCGCTGTTGTGGAGGTCCAGGCCATCATCACTTTTCTTGACCTCCGCGAGGCCCTCATCTGCCGCCAGTCAGGTCCCGGTGAGCACCCCTCTCATCGCGCTGTATGGCTGGTCCTCGGCAGCCTGTCGGACCTCCAGGCCCAAGTCCTGGGCTTTGATGGGAAGCGTGCCGACAAAAGCTACATGATCCTGGAGGAGCTGCTGACCAAGCAGCTGTTGACGCTGGATGCCGTGGATCCGCAGGGCGACGAGGTGACCAAGGTAGCGAGGAAGCAGGCGGTGAAGTTTGCCCAGAACATTCTCAACTATCTGGACATGAAGACAGACGAGTGGGAGTATTGACGCTATGAGCGGGAAGGTCGGAGTGGGAGCCACTGTCAATGGAGCCGCAGCAGGTCGGGGCGCCGCTGCTCCAATGCAAATGGAACCGCTGTCACCGCTCCACTGGCCAGACCCTGTAAATACAGACTCCAACTCCCAGAATGCAGTGCGGCTACGCCCCTCCCTGGTATCTTTGTGGTAGTTTGTGGTCGACTCTGCTGAGAAGGAACCCTTTAGCTTTTTTTGAAACACTTTCTTACTTTTTTTTCCAGAGATTTTGGTTTCTAGGTCTCCTGTTCTTGAGCCGTCATCTGTCTTCGCCTTGCTAGACTGTTAGCCTGTGGTCGTGGAAGCCTGCTGCTACAAACCACTGCAATTGCCTGTGCAGTCTTGTCCTCCAGACCTGATCTGATGTGGATGAAGGGACAGCCTCCTCTTCCTCCTTCTGGGCTTTTTCCTTTTTTGTCAGATTTCTGTTTGATTTTCTTCTTTTTTAATGCAAGTCATTTTAAGTTTTTTTTCTTTCAGGAAATGCTGAAATCAGTCAAATTAATTAAAAAGAAACTAACATTGAATCTTAAAGCAAGGAAGAAAGCTTTCATGTTTACCATTTTGCTCCATTGTAAACCCTGCGTCTGAAGTTGGGGGAATCAATGAAGGACGTCTACTGTGACTGACTGATCAGCTATAAGTGGATCAGGGTTGAATCTGATCTGTAAAAGGAGCAGGGGCGGAAAAGAGGATGGCGGTTTGGGGGGGTTCTGCTGCTGCTTTTGTTTGTTTCTACTGACTGCATCTCTGGAGGGCCTGTTACTGTCAGGAACCCCACCAGGGGGGAGAGGAAGGGGAAAAGGAAGGTGGCAACATCCACCGGATCGACATATCAAGGCCGAAGCTCAAAAAGTCCTGGGGACAATGGAGACACAGTGTTCTAGAAAGGAATGAGGGTGGGGTCGTTCCAAATCTCTGTGCCTTCACATTTTCCTGTTCCTCTGCGTGTGAAGCAAAGAGTGAGGAGCCGGAATGTGTTGATGAAGGAGCGCCTTGCCCCCACCCCCTGCAAGCTGTCAGGAGACTGAAGCTGCTGTCTGGATCAGAACTTCAGCTCCGATAAACACCAGAGGCTTCAGAGGGACTGGGTCAGTTATTTGTAGAAACACACTAACACTGACACACACATAAAGATGAGAGTCGTTGCTTTCACACTGCAAAAAGCCTGATGTTGCTGTCTTGCTTCTCCTGACGAGAAACCTGCGTCCCTACATTGAGATTCAACTCACTTCCTTTTTATTTTTCAGGGTCAATTTCTTGCTTTTTTCTGACTTAATTTCATTTTCTGCTGATTTTTCAGGAAACTTGTCAGTAAATGATTTTGCAGATTTAAGGGTTTTCCTCCAGTATTTTGGAGATGATCATCTGCTGATTTCTAAAACAATAAAAATTGAATGTATGGAGTATAATAAAGTCGCCACCTCCAACCTCCACCAGGGAAGCTTCTTGGCCAGCGTTTCCATGATGAAGCAGCCAGTTGACGGTTGTTTGCAGTGTGAAAGTAGGGTCACACCCAAAGCTGCAAACCTTCCAAGCCTTGCCTGTCAGCAAAGTGCGTTGACCTCCTGCTGACCGTCTCGGTGTCTTGAAGGCGGGTGGGGCTGGCTCCTCCGCCTGGATGCCAGATGACCCCAGAACAACAGTCATTAACCCTTTGATATCCTGCTGAGGCCAGACAGGTCCAGAGCATTATAGGGGATTTCACATCAACCTTTCGCCAAACAGGAAGACAAAATCAGATTTTTGTCCTTAATACTCAATATCAGACATCACCTTTCCATCTGCATGACATTTCCTAAAAATTACAAATGCCCTATAATTTTGCAAGGAATTGTGTAAAGAAGGAGGGAAAATTGTCAATTTCAAAAAAGACCATGAAATAACTGCCGTCTCGTTTGATAAATATGACTGTTTAGAGGGGTTTTAATCACATTTTTCTCTTGACATTAAAGGGTTAACTATGTCCAGCCTCCCTGTTGCCATGGCAACAGATGCTTTACCCACATGACCTTCAAGTGCTCCTCTCAAACCAGGGCCACTAGAGGCAGCTGGTTTCCCACATGCAGGATTTCATTTTCTATGATTTATCTCATGTTTTGCACTTTTGAGTAAATGTTTTATCTTTGCTGCTTCTTAGTCATTGGTTTTTATTTTATTTTATTTTCCTTACCTCCCAGTACCCCTCACCCCCTAGTATTGAACAGTGTCTTCAGCCAAATCAGTGTTTCAATGGGAGGTGAAGCACTTTCTCCTGAATGTTGGGTTGAATATAAGGTGTTTTTTCTGGCTTGTCTGAATCAAAAAGCCCTTTGCGGTATTACCCCTTGCTGTGCCCACTGTCTCTACAGCACCCCCCATGAATGACACACACAACACATCAGAAACAAACCCTGTTCATTGATGTACTTAAAGTAATTTACCTTCAAAATTGCAACAAATCTAACATCTGAAAGATCTGAATTTGTTTTTTTCATAGTATGCAAGAAACCTGATTTTATTGAAAGAGTTAGGGGGTGACGATGTGAGTGTGTGCAGGGGGTGGATTTTTAAATCAATCAAATTTCCTTGCATGAGTGTAAAAATTTGTAAGAGTAGTTTATACAGATACGGGCGGTGCCTCGAGGAACATTTTTAATACGGCGAGCAATAAAATACAAATGGATTCTGTCTTGAAAAATCAGAAGATCACAAAGTGTCATTTTACCACAAACCTCCATCCATTTTCAGAGGCAGATGAATCTGCACTTTGGGGGTGCTTCCAGCAGGCTAGTTTAAAAACTGAAAATGACAAACCTGAGGGAACCAGAACCACTTGACAGACTTTAGAAACAGACGCTGACAATAGGGGGCCATGTTTGAAGGCTGCGACCAGTCCCAGCTGACTTTAGGGTGAAGGGTTTAATCTGGACAGGTCAGCAGTCAGTCATCCATTCACTCTGTCTTTCAGTTCAATTAATAAAACTTTATTTGTCCCTTAAGGGCAATTAAAATTTTCACACCTGCGGACAATTTCAAGTCTTCAATGAACCTATTGAATGTTTTCAGACAGTAAGAGGACGACAGAGAACCTGGACCCCCTCCCCTCCCCCCATAGTCCAACTAACAAAATCGCAGCATCATTGTTGCTTAAAATGATCTAAATCGACCAGTCCGCCAGATGTCAAAACCTAAATTCTACTGAATATCAGTGTCCGATGAATGTAGGTGTCCATTGTGACATCAAGAGGAAAAACTAATAAGATTATTGACGGACAAATATTGATCCGCTCTGCTACTATGTTTGAAATATTGGCAGCTAAGTCACCTGATGGTTGGGTCAGTTAGGTGGTCAGGGAGGTTTGCTAAAGGTCTATCCAAGGTTCCTGTCAATCAGTTTTGGTCTTCTAATAGGATTATTGACAGTAAGACAGTCCAAAAGGTCCAAGATTTCTCTTTATAACCATAGAAAGAAAAATAATCTCCACAACTTCCAGACTCGTTTTAAGGCCAGTTGAGATACAGAACCCAAAATTTTTTTTAAATGATTTGTTACGAATGGATCTGTCAGCTGGTGTAACCTGATGGATTGTTTTTTAAAATGGCCACCAGAGGTCCATTGACATTTAGGTGGAGCACATGTGAGGAGCGGGCACTAATTTGGAATTTTTCCCCTGCCCTCAGGTTGAATATGTTCAAGTTCGGCTCCATCTCTAATCCTGAGTTTAAAATGCTCTATTAGGGAAAAGAGGAGGTCAGATCTGCTCAGAGGTTTGTCAAGAACATTCAGAAAACTCATCAGCAACCCTTTTTCTCTCTGTTTTTCAGTTATTTTTTCTCAGATGAATAAAACATGATTTTTTTCAGGCAAAAATTTGGCAAAAAAAATTTCAGGCAAAAATTCCACTGAAAATATGGAGAGAAATAAACAGTAGCGATAAGCTGTGAATCCCGTAAAGTTTGAATCCAAAAATAGTTTGGTTTTTAACAAATTACTTGAAAATCTGCAAGAAATCACAAATATTCGCCTAAAATCAAAGTAATTCCCCCCAATTCAGCAAATCTGAAACGAGTTTTAAAAAATGTAAATGGAAATCAATATGAAAGTACCTTGAAATTGTATCAGCTTTTTAAATTCAAGAAAAAAAAATAAAAAGGAAAATTGAGGCTAAATACATGGACCTTTTGAAAGAAAAATAATTGTAATTAATTCGAGCTATTTCATCGGGTGAAATGAGGAGTAATACTGGAACCTTTAAGATGAGTTGGAGTTCGACGTGTTAACTGTCAGCTGATAAATACAGTGGCAAAGACGTCTGACAGATGTTCAAGGAGAGAAAAAAAAATGTCCTTACAAAGCTTTATAATAAAAGATCTTCATTTCTGTCGTTCTCTGCTTTAGGACAGAAATGTCGTGTCGCGTTTGTTGTCCTCTGTGTGAACCTCGATCTTTCTGCTCACTAAACATCACTTTCACCTGCTGCAATTGTGATGGGCTTTTACTGTTTCCACTCAGATGCTTGTAAAAAAAATAAACAAAAAAAATTACTGGGACTGAAAATTCCTACTGTGTGTGAATGCCTCATGGATGGTTGTGATTTGTATTCCCACTGCAGAAAATAAAGACAGTATGTCTTAATTAGCCTCGTGTCAGGGCGTGTATGTTCCTCCAAAGGGAGAATCCAGGCAGGAGAACATGGAAACTCCACACAGACAGAGCCTAGTCAGTCACTAGTTAGGAATCTGGAATTTTCTATCTGTAAGGTCTCTCTTCTGACCACTTTGCAGCTGTAGCGCTTGATATGTTTAAGATGAAATGTAAAGAATAAAAAAGACATAAAAGTGAGACAAAAACTCAACAGTTGTTGACATCGAATAAAAACTGCTCTGGCTGACAAGTTTCTCCAGAAAAATCCAGCACACAATGAGACGGTTTCATCTGGGCTCTCCATGCTTCGATGAGCTTCATGTTGACATGTTTTCATTCCTTAGCGGCTTGCTTCACTCACATGCCGTCAGTGGGCGTTTTAAAGACCATCAAATGTTTTTTAAGAGAAAAAAAAGATTATTTCAAGTAAAAACCCATCCAGTGTCTCGAGGGAGGACAGGATTCTGATGGAGATGCATTAATGTTTTAGCCAATGCTCCAGAGTGTCCAAGGATGGGGAGGAGGTGCAGGGGTGGGACAGGAGAGCTCAAACCTCACACCCGTGTTGTTCCAATCCGAAAGTGACACAGGAGCCCAAACACTCAAAGGAACAGGGTTAGGTATGATGTGAAGGTGGTGCAAGCTGTTATGACCCAAATAGGTGGAAACCTTCAGCAGTCTTTGTGAAGCTGAAGCAGTTTTGTGCTTACAGGAGGCTCCGTCTGGGAAGAAATAAATATACTTTATATACTCTTTGTCTTTCAGTAGAGTGTGTTGTTAAAAAAACACGAAGAATTATTTAAAAATCGCTATTTATAACACATTTTAACACAGAGGCAGCACATTATTTTACTAGTGCAATACATGCTGGATGGCGAGGTACGGAGGTTGTTCGTACTATCTTTAACTTTCTGCAAATGTTAACTCTCACTCGGTGTGGTACAGTATATATGGTAATAATGCTACATTGTGCTGCTTTTTGGTGCAATTTCCAGTCTAAGGGTAAAGAAGGGACTGATGCTCACAGCTTCACAGCTACACAGCTTTCCAAGGGACAAGAAGAGAAGAAAGGAGTGGGAAATAGCTTGTGGACGTACACAACTATCTAAGGATCCACAGCTGTGTTCTCGTCGCTTCTCTCCAGATGCATTGGACGCATTTAGCCGAGCTCAGCTCCTGAAGAGCTCATGGGTAGTGCAAGTTGTAAACCGAAACTAAAGCCGAACGCCATGCCCACAGTTTTCTTTCTCAAGCAGACACAAAAGGTCCTCGGGAAACAAGTGAAGTCCACTCGAAGAAACGCCACAGGCAGGAGACGCTGGATCTTCTTCTGTGAGGATGTCAACAACCCACTACTGCAAAGTACCATCTGATCATCTGACCCCCACGGGGTCACAATCAGGGAGGAAGCTGACAACGATTCCCCCGGTCAGTCAGTACAGCGGTCAGTAAGTCTACAGCACATGTGTCAAACTCAATGCATATGGAACATTTTGGATTTGGATGAGGCGTACATTCTGAGTTATCTAACATTAAGGATAAGTTACATTTATTTTAGATTACATTTGGTTACATTTAGTTACATTTATACTGTTACCGTGACATGTGGCCCTTTGAGGGCAACCATTATGCTGATGTGGCCCTCGGTAAAATTGAGTTTGACACCCCTGGTCTCCAGTTAACCGCAGATGACAAATAGTGGAGATACTTGCAACACATACCTCACTCTGTTAGCATAGCAACATAATTGCCACATGCACACCAGTGACTTTTGCTGATTCTTGCCTCTTCGCATCTTTGTTTGTCTTCATTTTGCAGCGCATTTGGACTTCTTTCTTTAGCATTATCTTCCTCGCTCACACCTCTCTTGAGTTCTAATGGAGAGAGTTACACGATGACATGTTTTTGCAACGTATGGTCAAATGAATGGGATGAGCCCAGGCCAACCCTGTGACGTCACTACCCAGACAGCATTGACTTAAACAACAATGGTGGCCTACAAGTGAAAAGTTTTTTTTTACAGTTTTATACAAACTAAGATATATTGAGATATTTTTCTTATCGTTTTTATGTAGCTGGTACAAATATTGATGAAATAGGATATTAACGTCTCGGTAACTGGGGTTCCCTTTAAAGAGTAGATTGTGCAAGAAAAAGTCCCTGTTCTGCCTGTGGCCACCAGGAGGCGCCACACCTGTGGCTCTACAGGCAGCTGGGCGGCCAGAATGATAGCAGAGGTGGCGTGTCAGCGGCACTTACGTAATAAGCTGTGACACAAAGGTGACGTAGTCTCAGTCCGTGGATCAACACCAATACCATCCGGACTATGATGATGAAAGCTGTCCTGTGACCCCCTCAGACTGATTTTTATTGGATCTACTCGAGAACTCAGAGAACCAGCGAAAAAAGTTATAACAATGACTATGCATTGTCCTTGATTCCAGATTAGACAAGATAAATCCCCAAGGGGAGTAGGGATAGGCAGCATGATAGGCCGGCAGCCAAAAGACTGATCAATACGACTAATAAATAAATTCTTCAGGATTAATAGAGTGATATTTGAATTTAAAACTAATTAGAGTTTTTGTTTTTTTGTACAATACGTGATAAAGAGGTAAATAAGTCTGCTGAAAACAAAAAACAACCGGGCTGGTTAATGATGTTGGTAAACCAGCAAGCAGCCTCACCCTCCATCTTTACCTCATATATTCAGAGTCAGAAGGTGACACTTGTGAGCAGCAAGAAAAGGATGAAGAGGAAGATGGAAGCTGGAAACACAGCCAGGGGCTCGCTGTGCTAAAGGTCAAGAAAATCATCCAGAAACCATCTCAAGGAAGCATCCATGGGAACGTCGAGGTTGTCGACAGCTCGCTTGTTGGTAAACGGAGGGTTTTGAGATCAGAGTCTGATCTCAGTTAGCCAAGTAGGGGGACATATTATGGAGTGACGAGGCAGCCGGATGGATGTGCTCTGCCTAAGGTCATGCACTTCACAGCAGGCACTCTCAGCTGTGCAGTGCAGCAGCGTTACATAACAACGGCAGTACCTCCTTACCCCAGAGGAGCTGACCTGGATCAGTATGAGCTGCCAGGGCCTGTGGCGCCAAACAAGTTACCATAGAAATGATGGGCGATCGGTTGCTGTTGGCACGGCAGGGCAGGCTCAAACCAATCCTTGATCTATCACGCTTTGTATTATCAAGCCAGCAGACAATGCGTATCAATTCTCAAACATACCTTTTTATTAATATCGGTTTATAATCAGGGACCAATAGATAGATAGATAGATAGAAGCCCTCTATGGAGCAAAATGAAAAAATAATGACTTTTTTTTCCCGTTTTCTAATATTTCTACTCATCGAACCATTTGTTGTCCCCTTCGTCTCCAAGGCTCAGCTCTGACCTTTGACCCCCGCCTGCATGTCAGGGGGTTCAGTCCTGAATTTTTGCAATTAATACAGCTGGAGGTTTCTTAACGTTTTCCAATGCTGTAAAAGTGCATAATGAATATTAAATTTTAACATTTCTGTCAACGAAGATTTGCGTCATAGACTGCCACACACGTTTCAGCGCGGATCTGATCCAGGCAGGTGGCTGTTGTAAACAAACCGGTGGGTGTGTCAAGGGCCATGGATCCCAAAGGGAAAAAGAGAGAGATAGCTGATGAGAACAGAGGATTCAAGGAAGAATGGACTGAAGCATTTACTTTCATTGCCAATGCGGAAGGATTGCTTGCATGTTTGCTTTGTAATGAGAAGTTGTCGAACAACAAAAATAGTCATTTAGAAAGACATTTCCAGGGATAGTATGCTAAATTTGCAGCCGACTACCCAGTTGGGAGTGAGAGAAAAAGTGTGATTGCAGTACTTCTGGAGAAATTAGAGGAGTGCAAAGGTAGATTTAAGATGTGGATTGCATCTCCAGAATCCACGAATGCTGCAAGTTTTGTTGCAACCCAAGGTATAATAAAGCGTGGAAAACCGTTCACGGTGATTAGATAAAGGATTCATTCATCAAAATATCAGAGCACCTATTTTCAGACTTCAAAAACAAAACTTCTACTTAGTCATTTTGATAGTAGGCTAATATAACTAATATACACTTAGTCTGTGTTGCCTTCATATAAGGCTTATATAAGGCTTTTAATTTTTTTCAGTAATTACATCCTGCTTTCTTAATACTTCTGAGGAAGAAAAGGAAGTTGAGATGATCTGGCACCATCTCTGTTTCCTCAGCCTCAGGAGGCAACAACCTACAGCCCAGTCACCAGCATGACTGACAAAATGAGTTACCATAGCAACCCAGGGATATAGCAGTTATCTTTTCACTTACCAGCAATGGAATTCCAATACCTCCATTGAGCTGCAGCTCATCATTTCTCCAAAGAAGAAAGGAAGAGAAGGATCTGGAGAAGGATCTCCAAACAGCGTGGTCTTTCCGAATTTTCCAGAGAGGCATATCCAGGGGGTGACGTTGTTGTAAAGAGGTGTCAGGTATGATTTATGATTGACGGGTTTGAAGACAGGAAAGACGTGTAACATGCACTGTATTCAAATACCTCTATTTTTTATACAACAGCACTCTGGACCTTTTTTTTACCACAACATCATTTGTCTTACTCGAGGACAGAGGCCACGCATCCCTTGCACAAACCTGAGTATGATTACGCACTCATTACTTCAATGACCCTTAACACACCAGGTCTCATGGGTTACCACCGATGGATTTAATCAAAACAGCAGAATATACAGACAAATAATGGAATTTTTCAATTTCTTTTAAATCGATCTTGAGTATTCACTGCTTTATTCCAAAATACAAGGTTCTGGGGGGGGTTGAAGCCAATCCCTGCTGTTATTAGTATAAGAGGTGGAGTTAACCAGGCCCAGTCACCTGTCAGTCATATACAGACAGTGAACTATTGGCACTCTCAATAACATCCACAGACAATTAAGAGTCTTCAAAGGACCTACTTACTGTTTTAAGACAGTGGGAGGAAGATGAGGCAGGTGTAGAGAGAACATAGAGAACCAAGTCGACAACGGAATCAGAGCCCTCTAGCTGTGATGCTACACTTCTAACTTTTGACCTAGTGTGATGCTCTAAATGGGAACTTTCTCTCCAAGACTTAAATCAAACAGTTTCTTCCTCCTTAAAAATCAGATGATTCTTTGTGGATTACATTTTCTGGAGTTGATTTTCTGGCTCGTCCAATTGAAATCAGGGAAAATATTTTTCATCCGATCAAAAACTGTGTCAGGAAAAACACTCCGTTTCAAGATTCCACCGGAGATTCTTTTTTTCTATCAGAGCTGCTCTGATGTCAACCACCTCCCTCCTGCAAATAAAGTATTAATGATTCATGTTGAAAATATTTATACTGGGAATGTATTCCTGTCTATAATTAGACTCCACAAAGATTTTGTACTTCGATTCCAGTGACCTGTTCATTGACAGAGTTACTGGGCATTTTTTAAACCTTCCTTGTTTATAAATTCTTGTTTACAAGATTCGGGTTCCCTGAAAGGATTCAAATTGCAGACAAACATGAAGGAAGTCTTTCTTCTATTTTGAAGATTCGGTAAGTAACTCACAAGATTCGGACTCCAACCAACAGGGGACAGCGAGTGATCGTGTTCCGCAATGGCAGCATCACATTTTTAGGGAGCTCCTTTAGGGAGTTGCTGTCGTTCTGTAAAAGGTTGCTGTGTAAGTACACACTGTGTCACGAGCCTCCAGGCAGAGTGTGGCGACTCCACATTGAGTGAACCATGACGGATCAGACCAAGTTGTAGAAGATTGATGAAAGGATGGATGGATGCCAAAGGGCTTGGTTAGCTAGAGAGCTAATTGCTGAATAAAAATGAAAAAAGTCATAATTAAGAAAAAACTAGAAAGATATCAATATATAAACAGAAAAATCAAAAGTGGAGGTGAAAAAATGAAATTTGATTGTCAAAGGAAGAAGGAAAAAAGATTTTAAGGATTCTATCAAAGATTTATCCCCATGTCACTCAGTTTTTATGAAAGCCAATTTTATTCAAACCCTGTCTGACGTTCAAAATGACGGGATGATTAACATATAAAGATTATTTACACCTGAATGAAAAATTCAAAAGACTTAGATTGGGCTTTTTATTTTTTTAAACACTGAGTTCCTGGTGTTTTTATTATTATTGTCAGTTTTTTCCAACGGCTGTAATACCTCCTCTGACGCTGCTGTGGGTCGCTGCTCTATTTGGCCAATCTCCATGGCAACAGCAAGGGAAAAAAAAGTGGTCTTGCTCCTCCAGACGCCCACATTGTATGGCCTGTGGACATTATTGTGTCTTTGCTCCGCAGTCCAATCTGCACTGCCCCTCGCTGTGGTACTGTTAGCTGCATTTAAACACAAAATCACTGAGCCCTTTTCAAAACTATAAAATCTGTCAGATAAATCCAATGACAAGACCAAATGTGATTATCAAAAAAATTAATCGTATCAGATCGGTAAACAATGTCCAGCACAATCATTTTGAAAGTGCATGCTTGAATATCGCTTAGTAATCTGATGTCCATGCCATTTGGAGTGAGAGGTTTAATTATCTTTGAAAACACACAAAGCCATTTGTCTGACCTGCCTAATTATACTAAAGCTGACAGGTAATCATTTACTTGGCATTTTTCGTTTAAAAAATGCTATCTACTGTCAAAACAAATTAATCTTAAGATAATTCTAAATTGACAATTTATAATTATTCTCATTGCATGAAATAAACCTGATTTTTCTCCATATGATTCCTACATATTTCAGAACTGACGCTTTTATTTGGTGCAAATTGCAAATATCCAATTTCCTGATGTTCTGTCTGTTTGCACTGTTTGGTTCAAACTGAAGGTTCTATTAAAAACCAGATCCATTAAATGTTAGTTGATGTAATTATGTGATTCTTCTATTTCCATCGAACGCCCAACCACTAACGAACCAGTACGTCTCCCAGCACCGATGAGCATTTGTCCATGAGGGGGACAAGCAAAGGACTGGCCCAGGGCCTTCTGAATATAGCCAGGGACTGGCAGATGCAAGTTGACTTGAACCAGAACCTCATATTCCCGCTGGAGAGCACACCAACCACACTGACTAGACCTCGTCCTTTGGTCTAAATCCTGCCAACTTGTTTTCATCATTGAGCTGACAGTGCGGTGGGAGGACGCCATCGAGGAAGCCTATGAACGTAAGAAGTAAGACTGGAAGATCAAATTGCGCCCGGTGGATGTGGGGTGTAGGGGCTTTGTAGCCAGTACAACAGCAAAGCTCCTCAGGGAGGTAGGAGTCAGGAGACAGACTCAGACAGGCCATCAGAGAACTGGCCAACACTACCGAGAGGACCAATCACTGGCTGTGGCTGAAGAGAAGTGACACCACCTGGGCAGCTAAGACGGATAGCTAAATGCAAGACACACACCCAAGCATGATCAACCTGTGGTCGGCCTACCTCAGCAGAGGGTGTCTTGGGATAAGTACATAACTGATCATGTGTGCTGTCAGTAAAGGTGCACAGCAACCAACCCCCAGAACCTGTAAATTGATCCATGCCTCTACTGTGGAGCACATCCGATCAAGGGATATGAATCACTGTAAACATGTAAAAGATGTGAGTTGGTCGTGCAAAGTGCTTTCAGAGAACCTCTGCCATGAGTATGCAAATGTAGAAATAATGATCAAAGTGGAAAAAGTGAGTATCTCCGGTGCTCCTTGAATTATTAAAGCAAATAACAGTTCATGTTCTCCTGAGTTCTCCATGTTCTCCTTCCTGGGTTCTCTTTCTTATTTTTCTCTACGTATCCTCTTGCATTGGACTGCTCTGTTCTCCTGCTTGGATTCTCTGTTTTTTCACGATGTTCTCCTCTAAGGGCTCTCTCTTCGTGTTCTCTCCATGCTCTCCTGCCTGAGTTCTTTCCTTGTTCTCCTGCCTCGATCCTCTCCTTCGCTCTCCACGTCCTCTTGCAGTGGTTCTGTCTATGTTCCCCTGCATAGCAACCATATCTCAAGACCTCTTCATTAGAAGCCATGCAAACACCAAGGATTGTAACACCTAGTCCTTTTATTGAATCATTTTAGCCCGGGGAGGGGGGCTTCCCTGGTGCAGTACCAGCATCTGACATGCAGGGGGCAGCACATCCTCATCATCTCAGCCTATGAGACAATAGACAGGTTGGTTAGTAATTTAATTTTTCCTGATGTGGTTCCTCTTCCTCCAAGTGCTGTGAACCTGAGCGACGCTCAGTATTTTTTGAAAATATATAACAGAAATCACGAATGAATTATGTAAAAAAAAAAAAAAAAAAAGCAAAACAAGACAACAACCACTAAATATATGAGGAGCTCTAAAAAACAAAGGGTCACAGATACATGTGTAAATAGCTGAAAACAACATTTGAAAACTAAAAGCATATTTGTTCTAGAAGTTATTTTGGTTCATGTTTGAGTTTGTTTTTTAATCTGAACTCTGGAAGTGAGAGGAGATGGGGTAATTTCCCGGTCAACTCATGATTGACCTGATTAAGGATGTAAAAAAAAAAAGAAAAGAAAAACAACGGTTGTGAACGGGAGCTGTGACATGAGCATTAGAAAATTCATAAATTTTGACACAATAAAATTGCAAAATAAAGCTAAAATCCATAAAACTGGTGAGGACAAGACATAATTAGTAGATAAGTAACACCAGTCACTGTTTAGAGGGGAAGTGTGACATATGTAGTTGTGCAGTATTTAAGAGTGGCTTGTGTGCAAGTACATTTAAACATCTCAGTAAAGTGTGGTGTCACGAACGCAACATTCCAGAAGTCACATCATGGTGCAAATGAACCATAGTTTAAGGGAGTGTTTTTTTCCAGGTCAAGGTCCATTTTATCAAAGACAAAGAGATTGGACACGCCTTCTTCTCTGAGCTCAGTCATCACTTCTTGTGTCAATAAAACGCACTTTAGTTTTATATTCATTCATTCTTTATGTACACACTTCATCCTGGAACACTGAGACGAGAGGAGGGGTTTAACCTTCATGGGCCAGCTGTACCTTATCCAACCGCTCACTGGTTCTCTCATTCACACCCACTGAGAGTTTCCAGACTATGGGAGGAAAGACCAAGAACCTGGAGAACCCAGGCAAGAAAGCAGGTGAACTTGAAGACTCAGCACTGAGAGAGCCCAGTCCAACAGACCTGGGGCTTCTTCCAGTGCTGACCCCTGACCCATCGGCACCCCAGCACTGAAACATTCCCCAAAGCTCCAGCTTTATTTAACCTACTAACTGGCTAATGTTAACATGCTAGAAGAGTACGCTAAGGTGATAAAAAAGAAAAGGACGGCTAAAGAATATCAAATAAAAAATGCTTTTAACCTTTTGTGACCTTGAGCCCCCCAGCCCAACCCTTTCTCTGCCCCTCCCACTCCCCGCCCCACCCAGTTACATGCAGGTCACGGGGTCCTTGAGTTTCACCGCCTCTTTATGACTTTTCACGAGGGTCTGGCTGTGTGACATCACCAGCAGCCAATGAGCACATTCCAGTGTCCCGCCCGTTACAGAGGAAGAGGAACCAAACCTGAACATGTGATCAGGTCACTGATAAAGAACCAGACAAGTGATTACTGAACCCAATGCGATAAAAAAATACATGAAAGTTCTTCCCGGTCTTGAGGTTGTCAGCTGTTCAGAGGATCATTGAGGCCAATCAAAGAAAACTCCAGAAGAGTTGTTTCAAGACGGCTTTAGTAACATTTTATAGTCGGAGCAACCCAACCCTGTGCGGTCCGCCCAGGTGAACCAGTCAGAGTGGTACAGCAATAAGGATGCCACTGTGACCATTGTGACATTCTGGTTCTTCAAAATCCTCCTGACATAAGGTCATGGAGCTGGAATGTGTAAAAATTTGTGCCGACTGAAATCCTACCAGTAACAAATTTTGTAGAACGTGATCCAAGGTGAAATTCGTTTTTGTCACAACATAAATCGAACAACAATCTGATTAGCTGGAGCCAAAACAACAAGTAGAACCCCCTGTTGGCCATTTTGTGAGGATCGGGGCGAGTGGTAATCAATGACTTGGAATTCTACCCAGATTATTTTTTTTGCAATGCCATCATTTTCCTTCTGGGCTAAGAGGGCGATCTTTCACAGAACCAACAAGAAACAAGAAATGGCTCCTACTTATAGATCCTACTGAAAAGATGAGGAGGTAATCACGGGACTCCATCAGCTAAAACACCTTCCACATCCTGAAAATTCCGACCTAGTGAGAACGTGGATTTTGGTGCCAGTTTATTGTGGAGGTAGGGTCTGCCCTCTCTGGCCTTAGATTCGTCTCCTGCCAGGTCAGCTGGTCTCTGGACATGTGGGACGAGCCTCGGCGCCACCATCAATACTGTATGTCCCCAGTAATGGGACTCTAGCCCCCCCGAGCCTGGGTTCACCCGCTGTCTACTGCCGTGACCTTCAAATGTTGGTCCTCACCCAACTCTGGTTCATCTGGGCCCCTGCATCCTGGTGGTTGTATTTAATGTGTCATAAACTGGTCCAGAGAATTCAAATGCGTCTGACAAGCCGTTTTGCCGTGGTTCCTCTGTTAAAATGAGAGGATTAAAGCAGTAGAAAACCCAGTCCCTCTTGTAAGCTTAGCAACAGGCAGTCTGAGCGGAAGCATTACTCGATTTAAAAGGAAAAAAATTCTGAATGTCCTTTCAACCCATTCGCAGCCATCATAATTGCCAGCTGATGGACTTCTGCTTGAGCTGGGATTCATTTTTTTTATCATGATCTGATTTCATTCAAACATGCAGGACGTACAGGACGTCTTAATGCTGTGATGCATTAAGACGTCCTGTACGTCCTGCCTGACGTGCTGCACCCCACCCACAAAAAAAAATAAAAATGGTATGAGAGAGTCACCTCTGTCGGAACAACAAACAGCAAACGTCGATAGGGGCCTATCAGCTCGTATTTGTTCCTCGTACATGGGCACAGAACACGCTCAACACTTATACTTTGCCCTGATAAGATACTGCCGCCAGCAGCGACAGCAGAACAAGGCAGGATGGAACTTGGGTCGAAAAGGGCCAGGACTCAGCTCGAACACTCGGCAACAGGAAGTTCTGAAATTCCACTCCTGAAGTTTTACCACAAAAATCAGCGTTTGCTTTTTTGGGGTGCTTATCTTATTTTTCATTTATAAACAAAAGTCCTTGGTCACATGACCACCTTCGACCAGCGGGAAGTGATGAATCAGCAAGATCTAGGAATATCGTCAAAGAGAATGATTGGATGGCATCTTAAAGAAAACGCTTGCCATAAAAGAACAACATCATCATCTGAACAAGCCATGGATAAAACTCCATAAATGTTCTGGTTTTATTTTCATAATTTCAAAATAAAACCCTTTTCATTGCACAAAGGGCTTTTGATCCAAATTTAGAAAACAACCCTGCCACTCTTTCGACCTGAAAACGACTCGTGTTCCATCCTTCACACAACAGAGAGGCTGTTCACACATCCACATGCCATACGGGACGTTCGCTTCCTGCGACAGGGAAAAGAAAGGACGTGTGAATCAGACTGGGGGCATCATGGGGAGGGAAGCTGCCCTCTGGTGACTAGGAGGTCGGCGTCATCAAAAAACATGGAAACCACCCGCCTTGTGTTCAGTATAGAATACAAGGGGGCCGCAGATACAGGAACAAAGAGTCAGCTGACAAGGCTGTGACGTCACAGCTGACAGCAAAGGGGGTTGAGTGGAGGCCGCCGCGCCACGCCTGCACTGATCGATCAATTCTGAAGTGAGAATCTGCATCGTTGGGCGACTTGTTTGCATCCAGAGATAACAGTTGACAGTTTTGTCACTGCATTCCCCAAAGGCCAAGTGTGTTCCAGGCAGCGGGACATGTGGCATTAAGTCACATGACTCCAGCTCGAGCTGAATTCAATGTCCATTTTCTTACTTTGGGCTCAAATCAGCAAATACACAGAAGGCTTTCTAAATGTTGATCTGAAACCAAGAAGTAAGAGACAGAAGAAGCGCTGTAAATATGTCTAATTAAATCAGCAAATAAGTGCAGTCTTCCACTATTCTTTCCCATAACTTCATTGAATAGCTCACTAACTTTATCCCTCTAAAGTTACAACAATTCTGCACATCCCCCTTAGTCTTAAAAACAAGTGCCTCGAGGGAGACCTGATCGGCCTGCCATAACGGCTGCATCGTTACCCGGTCGAAACAGCCGGAGATCCCAGACGCTGGACCTATGGAGGCGGTGCCGGGGTCCTGGACGGAGGGCAACCATGGCGGGAAACCTGGCCAGGAAGCAGAATTTCACCAGCCAACCTGTGTGCTGACTTCAGCCGATCGGGCGACAGCCGCTCCCTACACCTGCCCACTTCCAGCATGAAACTCTTAGCGCCCGCCTCGAGAACCCGGAATGGCCTGTTGCACAGGGGCTGAAGAGGTTAGCGGTGAGCGTCATGTCGAACAAACACAAACTGAGCCGACCTGAGCTCCGCAGGTACAAAAGATCGCGGGAAACAGTGGTTAATAGGACCCAGAAACCGAGGGCCGGGGGGCGCAACCAGGACCGTGGTCAGACAGGGAGGGGTAGCGGATCTCTCAGGCACTCTCCTGGGAACCTCAGCGGCTGGCCAAAGACCAGCTCGGCGGGCAATGCGCCGAGGCCATCCTTCAGGGCTGAACGCAGCCCCAGCAGAACCCACGTTAACGGTCCACCCAGTCCCCGTCTGAGAGCGTGGCTCGCAGCGCCGCGTTGAGGGAACAATGGAACCGTTCACACAAGCCGATAGCTTGAGGGTGGTATGCCGTTGTATGGTTTACTGTAGCCCCCAATGACCCAGCCAGTGTCAACCAGAGCGCAGATACAAACTGACGACCCCTGTCCGAAGTGAACCAGGAAGAGAGAAACACCGTGGACACGTGGACACCAAGGTCGCCATGGAGGACAGTGGAACGACCTCTGGCCACCTGGTAGTACGATGTCCACCGATGTCCACCGATGTCACCATGGTGAACAGGTGCGTAAAACCCTGCGAAGGAGGAAGAGGGCCTACCAGGTCAACATGTACATGGCTGAAATTCCTGGCCGGAATCAGAAACGGCTCGAGGGCCACCCTAACGTGCCCACTGGCACGCCACACACACGGCCGCCCATTCCTTGATATGCTTACGAATGTCAGGCTCGATGAACATAGTGCTCACCATTTTCATAGACACTCAGACACCCGGGTGCAAAAGGGAGTGCACCAAGTTGAAAACACACCGATGCCGGGCCACCGGAACCTCAGGGTGGGGATGGCCGGTAGAGACGTCACACAGGAGGGCAAGGTCGCCTTCCTGCACTACTACCACCTCCAGTTTGAGGCCCATGTGCGCCGACTTCAGATTGAGGACATCCAGGTCACCAGGCTTGTCAGCAGCCACAGCTGTGAAACCTATCCTGACATGCACGTGGGAGGCACACCAACGCACACGACAAGCAATCTGCAACGAGGTTGGATTTCCCTGCTACATGCCGAATGTCCATCGTAAATTTAGAAATGGCTGCAAAGTGTCGCTGCTGGCGTGCGGACCACGGTTCAGCCCCTTGGACATGGCAAATGTTCATGGCTTGTGAACGAGCGGCCCTCCAGAAAAAAATGGAAATGATGCGTCACTAAATACAGGGCCAAGAACTCCCTGTCAAACACGCTATACCTGCGTTCGCTATCCTGGAGTTTGCAGCTAAAGAACACAAGGGTTTGCGACACATTCGCCATCCGTTGTTCAACCATGGCCCCCACAGCGAGATCAGACGAATTGGTCGTCAATTGGCTATGGGCGCCTCGGGTGCTGGATGGGCCAGAAGGGCTGTGTTAGCCAGGGCGTTTAGCCCTGTCAAAAGGCGGAAGAGCCCCGTAAAGAGGCAGCAGGGAGGAAACAGTGAGGGAGGAAACAGTTGTAGAAAATTCACCACCCCAAGGACTCATGCAATGCCCTGACCGAGGCCGGGCAGGGCATTGCATGAGTTCTTGGTCAGTCAGTCACCGCTCACAGCTTCACAAGCAATGGCACTGCGCCTTGTGGCGAAATGCCAAGACCCAGGAAGTCAATCACCAAACCAAACTGACATTTAGCTGTGTTGAGTATAAGGCTGTGTTCGTCCAGACAACATAAAACCTATGTCAGGTAATCCAGGTGCTTGTCAGCCGACAGGCTGGCCACCAGTATATCATCAAGGTAGACAAACACAAAAATGAGGTCAAGCAGCACCAAGTCCATAAACCTCTGAAAGGCATGCACAGGAACTCGAAAAGCCAAAACGGGGTGACCTACGCGGTCTTGGGTATATCCTCCACGTGCATGGGAACCTGGTGATAACCACGCACCAGATTCACCTTGGAAAAAATGGTGGCGCCTGAGAGCCGCACAGAGAAGTCTTGAATGGGGAGATGAGGTAGCGGTTGTTTGCGGTAACGTTATATTTATTATAATTGGGCATTATTGGAATTTGGAGGCCCACGGGCTGTTGGACCGCCATACTATCCCCCAGCATTCCATGGTAGCAAACTCCTCCTTAGCGGTCTCATCGCCACGCCCATGCAAAGAAGGGTTGTCCCACCGTGGGGATGAAGTGATCCACGGTGTGCCTCGTAATCGCGGTGGAAAATGTAAGCATCTTTAGTGATGGAAAGTTCACCAGAAAACGTTGGTACACATCCCCTGATGCTAAGTGTTGTGCTATTTTAGCATGCGCTCGCAGCCCAACCCCCCCTGTCTTGCATGGAAAGGTGGAGAAAGACACGGCGTCGATTAAACAGCGGTTTCGCGACGTCCACTGAAGGCCATTCGCACACAGAAAATCGGCGCCAATGATGGGGACCGTGAAAGAGGCGATCACAAAGTCCAAGTCAAAATGACGGCTGCCAAAACAAAGACACATTAGTGAACAGAAAGTCACTATGGACGACCTGTTAATAGTGCTGAGTAGCAGTCCGCTGCCTCTGGCCTGAATGTCTGCTCGCGTTGGGGGGAGAAGGCTCTTCTGTGAGCCAGAGTCCACCATACCTTGAGTCCTTGATGAACAGCAGCTGGGTGTGTTCGCTGGTGCCAACAGCTGCGACCAAGCGCCAGCGCCACAGTATTCCTGGCGCCCCGAACGAGCACAGGGGAATGCAACGCCACACCTTGCTGACAAATCTCTTTTGGAAGAAGCTGAGGTCGGTCCTTTACCTCCTTGGGGCCGCTACACCAGCCACCAGGGCCGTTCCGCGGCCCCTGGCGCCATCTGCGGGGGCTCCAGCACCACACTCTGGATGGTGAACTGCTTGGTCGTCAGCAGGACATGGTCGGCGTCCTTCGCAAAACCCTGGCAGTCGCCGGTGGCCAGACACTGGGTGTTCACCAAGACTGCACGCGCTGCAGGCGGAAGATGGCGCAGGAAGATATGCACGAATAGGGACCCACCATCGTACGATCCCAACAGTGCCCGCATGCAATCCATTAGGTCCATGGCTGACCCGTCGCCCAAACCGGGCAGGGAAAGCATTTTTGTACACCCGCTCTGCGGTAGACAAGCTTTACCTCTGGAGCAGGAGAGCAACCAGTCCATGGCCCTTATGTCAAGTGCTGGTCCAGCGCCACGACAACCAAAAAGTACCTGGCTTCATCTGCAAAAATTTCTCACAGGTGGGAAAATGCTTCCCCATGCTGAAACCAGGTGGACGGGTCGCTCTGCCAGAATTCTGGTAGCTGGACGATCACAGTGGGAGAGGATGGCTGCGTGAGTTGTGGCAATATGGCTGAGGTGGAATCGCACACTTCCTCTGGCTTGGGGATGACTTGCTCCTTCTCGGTGCAAAGCGGGAACAGATCGGAAGAGCGTCGT
>CAAKHD010003475.1:15377-34290 GCA_901007705.1 Fistularia tabacaria | reverse complement strand
CCACACACCGGGCGGGGGGGGGGGGGGAAGAGGAAGGGGGGCGGTGGGGGGGGCAGGGGGGCGTTTGCGGGGGCCTCCGCGGGGGGGGGGGGGGGGGGGGGGGGGGGGGGGGGGCCCAGTGGTTGAACCAGCAGGCCACGGTTGATGGAAGCGGTGAAGAAGCGATCCCATGCACGGCGCTGGCGGACTGATTAGTGGCAAAGCGGCATCTGTCACTGCTGTTGGTCGAGGCTTCCACATTCAGCCTGAGTCCGCTCCAACCAATTGCTGCCACGCCCGGTACATTTACACAGTCAACCACAGTAATACACTTTAATTAACTCAATGCCCTTCTAAGAGAGGAACCTTTGTCCTAAAAGACAATTATTCACTTTCTTGCAGAGTTTGAACCAATTAGGCTTCTATACAGCTACCTGGCATCTGTTAGTTTGGCATACAAAACATCAGTGGAGGCTCTTTGCAAATCAGTAGCAGTCTTTTTTTTTTTTTTCCATCGCCCTCTACTGGCGATATATTAATCTACAAGTTGAGAGTTCAGTATTACTAGATTGTTAGGGCTGTTAAGATTATTCTACCCACCTTTCATGATGGTCGAAAACCATGAGGTTAGACAAAAAAAAATGATTATAGCATATATTTTGTGCTTTTTTTAATCCTGTAGTAAATTAAATAAATCCATGCATCTTGACTTGTGAAATATTTGAATTGATTAAATATTCACCTAATTACAGAAAAAAACATTCCTTTAAAGCATTTTTTTTTATTAAAAATGATGTTTGTGTAAAAACAACCAAAGATCACTCAAGAGATTTGTATTAGCGAGTGAAATTAAACTTCCCTTCTCCCCTGGCTCAATTACAGAGGGCATTCTGACATAACCCTCAAACTGCAGCTCCTTAGAACCTGTCTGCATTGTGTCTAAGGTGAAGGATCAAATTAACAAGAAGCCTCAGTGGTTCAGAGCAGCTGCTGGAAACCATAGGAGGCTGAAGGTTGCTAATCTACACAAAGCTAAGCTTGCTGTGGGCTTACTAGATTCATTTTACTCTATATTTATGTATAAAAGATAACAATCTAGGGGAAATGAGGTAAAGGGAAAATAGAAAGTAAATAAGACACTAAAAACGTAAGACAAAAAATTGTTAAGTCCTCCAGGAAATAAACACTGACAGAAAAACATGAAGACAAAAGACAAAGCCTATGATCAGTATTATTGATGATTTCCAGTAAAGGAAGAAGGAACGAGTAACATCTTTAGATTTTTTTTCTTAAAGCAAAACTTGTTCTCATTTATTAATTTCTGTAAAGCTTCTGATATTCCAGGACACTTGGAAAATAAAAGCTATTTTTAATACAATCACGATAAAATAATTTTCCTTTCAATTTAAAAGAAAATGGATTTCTTTCTAACCAACATTTCAGTGGCATCTCTGCTGTTTTAATCGAAGTTACTGAAGGCCCCTGAACTTATCGCCTTCGTTCTTATAAATCAAAATTAAAAATCGTCTCGTAAAAAAGATACTCCATTAGGCTGAGTGGGTTCATTAATATGAATCAAAGAAAAACTTGTGATATAATACTAGACTGAATGATTGATGTTCCACCTTTAAATCTCTCATCTTTGCACCTGAGATTAGATTAGATAAAACATCTCTAACTCTGCCAGAAAGTCAACAAGCCTTGTCCCCAGAACCTCTCTGCTGCTTATCAAAATTGTGTTGGTGACCGGCGTGCATGGGTGGAAATGTACCGGGTTGTGGCATCAGCTAAGCGGCGTGTTAGTGGAGTGGCAGCGGCTCCACCCGTCTGAGATTATCTTTTCTTTGTGTTGGTTAGGTGAGGTTTAGCAGAGAGCATGAAGGCAGTACAGGAGTCCTACCTTTTGGTAAACCTGAATGACATATTTCTACAACAGAACCAGACAGAGACACAGTGAAAATGGTGAAGGGAAAGTGAGGGGTGGTAATCTACATGAGTGAACAGGAATGGGGTGATTGGAATCATCAAAAGTGAAGGGGAAGATTCAGTTTCTTTATCAATCATTAAATTGTTTTAATAATTGCTTTTTAAGGTTGCCATTGCAGGATGGCATTGTTGCCCGGCCGCCACCGCTGCTGCCAATTTCAGAGCTCTATGAAGTAGACAAGAGTTGTGATTTCACACATCGGCAATAGGGTCATCTGACTGGAAATCTGAGATTGTGATGAGAGATAGTCAAGGTTGGCCTTGAGGTCCACTTTCCAAGTCCCGTTCATTCGACAGCTCTGACCATTAACCCATGTATTCCTGAGATTTAATCCATGAGTGTCTGATCTTGAATCCTGACCATGAATTCACATCAGATGAATGTCTGAAACTTCAACTCTCAACTTCTTTATCTTTAATCGGTCTTTTTGAGATTTAAGCCACAAGCAGTTGACCCTCAATCAACATCTTTCCAAAATTTAAATTGCGTCTGACAATTAAGTAATTTCTTGGTCCAAATTTGCTCAAAAGTTGGTCCACATCGTCAAACTATTAATCTGCAGGCTTCCGTTCAATTACACTGAAAGAATGTCTTCACTTTTAGTTTGCCATTTTAGCACTGCAATAAATGACAGAAATGAGTGATATCCCAATGGCATCTGTAAGACACCATTCTTATCAAAGGCTGATGTAAGGCCGTACTTTTAGATTCATGTGAAGTCCAAATACAGCTGTCCAATGAATGAGCAACTGGTTACATGCCTCTCTACCAAATGGACCATCCCATGTGAAATTGTACTTGAAACGGGTAGATCAGACCTGAACACGGCTGAAGAGATCTCAACATTGATTCCAAACATTACACCATCATTAACCAATAAAATGGCTTGGCCTAAATTTACAGATTCAAAGTGACTCCCAGCCTGGTTCAGGCCCATGGCAGGCAAGCAGGCAGCGACCAGGTCAACAGTTAAGTCACATGGATAAGGACAGTGAAGAGTTCCCCAGCATATCAATCAAGTGTTTCTACCAGTGTCTGATAGGAGAGAGGCAGGAGGTTACTGAGCACAGGGGGGGGCTGGAGTCCATCCGTCAACAGTCAACGTTTGGAAACTGCCCACTGCTGATCGTTAACGGTGAGGCAGCTAGAGACAAAGACTGGTTGGCTCGGCCTGGTGGCCAGTAAGCTCACTTGCCTACCTGCGGGTGAGCTTGGAGGTCAACTTGGAGAAGAGATTGCTGGTTCCGCGGCTGCGAGTTTGGGAGAGGGGTGTGGCGTCGTGGGAGAGGGTAGGCGAGGCTGGTGGGCCGTTGTACGTGGCTGTGCGGCGGTCCCTCAGCTGGCCGCCATGAAAGGTGCTGCGGCTTGCGGTGCCTCGCGGGAAGCGCAGCCTATCGGGTGTGGTAGCATTGGTGATGCTGTGGGTGGATGCCACCGGGTTCCTCTGGCCGCCTGGCGACACGGCGACACTGCTGAGGCGGAGGAGGAGGAGAAAAAAGTCATCATGGTTGAAGGGTTCAAAATAAAGGAGCAGTATTTTCCTCTGAGGGCATAAAGCTCAGTGATCTGGACTTCTGATCTTGGGATGGTAGACTGTTGTCAGGCAATGTTCTGGAACATCCAACATATTAAGGTTACCCGAATGTAAACATCAATTAAAGGCCTAGAGAGAGCTCCTGATGGTTGTCTAGAATTTAAGAAATGGTCTGATAACATCTCTGATGTGATGCTTTATAAATTGTGTCTAAAAATCCCCTTCATTCTGGAAAACATTATCATTAGGTTTGATATATTTCATTCTTCCTGTGTATGAGTCACTTACAGATCTTTGGCAGGTCTTTTCTGCAATGTTCAAAAAAAAAAAAAAAGTAACAGATTTTTTTTTGTTAATTGTGTGCCATTTGGTTTGTAGTTTCTGGGCATCTATCAGACGATTTATTGAGATTTAAATTGTTACTTTCTCTTACTTGAAAAATTCAGATTTTTAACCAGGAAATACTGTGATTCTAGATTCAGACAGATTTAAAAAATACAATAAGTCCAGACTATGACTTGATATTCATGACCTTGACCTGCAAACCACTCGCCATGCAGTAGAGGTCAATGATCATTTGCAGTCCAGAGGCAGGAGCGAACAACCACAGAGGAAACACCTTCCCTCCTTTATCGCCACCAGGTGGCAGTTGTTCATCCTACAATGTGTCCCGGCCGTTGCCATTAATGAATGGGGCTGGTTAGAAGTCGACAGGGCAGGAAATTAAAGACCAGGCTAACAACCGCAGCAGTTTAACAGAAATCACCTACTGGCAGGGATTTAAGAAAAAATAAAATAAAATGTACTTTTGATAAAAACCTTTACACTGTACAGAAGGTTGCCAATTCTCAGTGTTCCTCTCAGATCGCCACCCCCTGTAAATAATTTATCCCGTGTGGCTACCAGAAAACATCCACACCGGAACAACCCAACCAGTAATGCAGAACTTCAACTTCCATATGTGTTGGTTCTGGTTTTGTTCCACTCCACCTGAGGAGCTGTGTTGATCAGAGTTCACCATCCCTGTTCAAAGCTGGATGGAAAGCGAACACGAAGTGTTTCCAAATTAATTTCCCACCCTGGACGTCAAGCTCATTATTGATAGATCTAATCAGCAACATGATGTGCGGATGGTGCTGAAGCAGCAGGGGGAGCCGGTGAGCGCCGGTCCCTGCCATCGCATTTGAGAGCAACAGGTGAGGGTGTCCCTCACGGAGAACATCAGGGGGTCGTTGTTGACAGGAGAGGATGAGGAGAGATCAGGTGCGGACCGGAATGAGCTTGTGATGGCTGCCATAAGTTCCTTCATGTTTGTGATTTTGCAGATAGACAGTGCCAACAAAAGAAAAATATATCATCACACACAGAGTTGGAGAGATCGCCCATTGAGAAAATGGCTTTTGGGTGTGCGGATGGTACTTTTTAATCTACTTGTGCCTCCTCTTCAGTGTCTGCATCGGCCGCCATTATCAGCCAGGCGGGGGTTAAGTCATAGTTCCATCCACTGAAATCCTGGATTGTATCATCATGAATAAAGGCATCTCCACAGCCACTTGTTTGGACATTCTGACCTTTCTGTTTGGTCCAAACCAAAAAGAGGGGTGACTCACACTTCGCACAAGACCGTTCAGGTCTTTGTCCTATTCTATCCTGTTTGGAAAATCCAATCCTTTTTATGGTTTAGACTTTTGGACAAATTACAAGGAATCTAGACAGACCAAACGTAACGACCAAACATAACCAAACAACATCTGCTCCAGCCTATCAGAGGGCAAGAACATAAATCTCAAAAATATACTTTTACAGATCCGCGTTGTCAGGAAGTGTGAGTTAAAGGATTCATTTCATCCCCCTCAACACTGACAGATGAGTCCAGAGGGTGACAACAGGACATAAGATACCTGATCTGAAACGTTTGCACATAATTGCCAAAAGAGGATCCAACCAGACCAAACTGGACTCTCAAGGTGTAAAACTTCCTTGAATCTAAAGGTTTTTCAAAGTAATTTGAAAGAAGGAGTTTAACTGAACCTCTGAAATTCGTTGTTCTAGTCTCTTGAAAAGGCAGAACGAACAGAATGCAAACCTGTGTTGCCTCCGCCCACTCGGTTCCCATTGTGTATCCAATTTCTGAAGAAACAGAAGGATTTGTTGTACTTCAGCTGGAAACTAACTTGACTAACTTACGGGAGAGGTTCAATCAGAACAACACAGTTCCACATGAAACCTCCAGTAATGCGCTGCATGTTCCTCGAACGAACCAGGCTGTGAGGTTCTTTGAGCAGAAGAGAAACCCAGCACATATTAATTTCCAACCAAAGGGGGCAGTACAGACCTGGATAGCGAGGTTGGTGGTCTGTCATTCATGCAGCTCGTTGACCATTGCAACACAGGATTAGTAAAAATTCTGTTTTCCAAGCTGAGTGATGGGCAAATTTTGCCTTTAATTCAGGCAGGCCAGGTTTAATAAGAGGGTGGAAGCTCCTGAGGCAAAAGACGGCTGCCACTGAAATGTGCAGAAAGACTTCCATGTTTTGTTTCCTTCGAAAGATAGAGCTCTTTCACTGATGGTAAAAAAAGTTCACAAGACTTCTAACCAAAAAGGAGTAGCAGCAAATCATGGGGTTACATGTTTCAAATTGTCAGTGCTCCTGTATGACTGAGAGGTTGTCCCATCACAAACTTTCTCTGACAGGAAGAAGCCCCTGGACCCCACCAACCGGAGACCAGGACTTTCACCTTGGGGATATTTTGGCTCTGGAGATGCCAGATGAACCTTTAAGAGGGCTCGGATACTAAAATTTAAACAACCTCAGGCTTCTGGACTGAGAAAGAAGATAGTCCTCCTTGATCTCCTCTACCTCGAGTTTCTTTTTATTTTAGATCCTCTATGACATCACACGGAAGAGGCCCCTTCCTTCACCATGAATTCCTCCAGTACACTGAACAGACCTGACATAATGGCAAATCACCGTCAAGCAGCGTTGAGGAAGGAAGGGATAGTAGCCCAGAGTGAGTTCAGGATAAGAATCCCCCCCCCCAATTGTGGCTAGGAATCATCTGACTATGAACACCACACCTTGATATTTGAGTCACCAGCGGCAGTTCAAAGGGTCCCCGCTCTCGGCTGACGGGCAGAAATGTATGTCAGGTGATCAGACAAAATGGGAGGCACCGTGGTTGCTGGCGGTGAATGACCAATGGTTTAGTCGAGGGGAGGTGTGCAGGGTTAATGGCTTGATGTGTGGGTTAGCGAGAGTGGGGGAGAGAGGGGTGGAGACACGACGGGAGACAGACAGGGAGGTGTGGGAGGCCCCCGCCGTCTTACTTGGGCGAGCAGTGATCCAGAGCGTAGTAGGAGTGGGGCAGCGTGGCCCAGTCCGCCTGGTAAGCGGATAACGGGCCCACGGTTTGGTACCTCAGACGCACTGAACTGGATGAGGCACCGAACGTGGCGCCCACAAAGGTAGAGGGGGGGCCAGCGGCACAAGCCACCTCAGTGATGCTGTCATGCCACAATGAGCCCCGCCCCCAAAAAAACACACAGAAATGAACAGTAAGATGACAAGAAAAAAAAAGGAGAAAAGTCAGAAAGAAAGAAAAGGAACAGAAAAACAGAAAAGCAGGCAAAGAAACAGAAAACTCCCTTGGGCCAGTGGAACCAGAACCGGGCCAGTCTAGGTTCGGAACAGTGTCCTGTGATCAGGCCCGAAGAGGGTCCAAGCAGGAAACTCCCAGATGCTGAGGGACATTTCAGCTCTGCTTCATCGGCCGGTGTTTGTGCACACAGATTAAATTATATCACTTCATATACACTCACACCACTTTCAACTCCGGGAAAAAAACAAATTTGGTGTGAAAATATTGAGATATAGTAATATAGATAATATATAATATATATAGTAATATAAATCCAATATAAAGTTTGAACTACCAATCTTTTTAATAAATTTAGCCAGCCCGTAATGATATCCTGACACTGACAATATAAAGCATTACCATGTGACCTGATTGGACAGCGTTTTCTCTGTCTGCCTGAGGAAACAGGAAGTGGTGGTTGGAGTTCCCACCTGTTTTCCTTGCCGTTGGGAATTACTGACAGGCGGTCTGTGTTGTTCCTGTCACTGCAGACGTATGTGTTCCTGCGGGTCATTCCTGCCGAGGCCGTGTTATTCTGAGGACAGAGGGAGGGGGTCAGTTGACACCTCATGCTCGGACACTCTGTCTGAAGTGCCCGTGTTCCAGATGAGTCCATGTTCCAGACTAATATGACAGAGCCTTGAAGGGAGTGGGCATAGACTCACGCTGTGGCCTGTGGTGGCGCCTTTCCTGCGGTCAGGGATGTCTGCCTTGTTGGGGTTGTTGGCATTGCCCAGCAGTGGGCTGGAGGGGGGAGCACCACGGCTCCCCGGGGTGCTCGATTTGCGGAGCTGGACCCCACTATCCTCCTTGCCGTTATTCTCGGCTGTGGTGGTCTGGCTCCTCTTTGGATGGGGGGGAACGTTCTGCCCAACTGTGGGTGGGAAATAATTTCATTAGCATTGTCTGGTTCTCCTGAATGTTACAACCTGTAATTAGCACTACTGTGACAATCCCTCAATGCTTCAGAATTTAAACTATCAGAACAGAAGGTGTGGTGACACCACAAACACTCTTCCTTCTCTTCCTCACCTTGCTCGCTGTAGCGCCTCTGCTTGTGGTTGGAAGAGACGCTCCGATGGACCTTCAGGTGGGCGGGTGACTGGCCGTTCAGCTCACTGTTGGGTCTGGATTTGGCCAGAGACAGATTGCTGCTGGAGGCTGACTCGCTGGGCTCCAGCTGAGAGAGATAACACACACAGTGGTTCTACCATCTACTCACCAGGAAATACACTGCTTACATGCCTCACACTCCCTTTGAATGCTTGAGGAGAACAGGGGAGGATTCCTACCTCAGAGGCCTTCCTGCCCAGCAGCAGATATGTGGCTGTTATCTCGTCATACTTCATCTTGGCCAGAGAGTCCTGGATCTCCTCCAAGTTGTAGCCCATCCCCACCATCACATCTACACACAAGCACACACAAACCAGATACTTCATCACTACCAGAAAATCAAAATTAAAATTTTTAACTGTTTTTAGCCCTCTCGGCTCACTTATTTGGCACAAAGAGATTTGAGCTTTGTATGGGGTAGGGTGGAGATAAATAACCTCGATAATATACACTCAATTTCACTTGTCTTTTTTTCATTACAATTTCAGATTTATTACTGAGCTGCTATTTTCTATCACAGTTGCTTTAATAAATGTAATAATTCAACAGCTGAGGGAGCAGCTGCACGTCCTGCTGGTGTTGAGACAGAATTTCAGGGTTTCATGGAAAACTTTGAGTTTTGTGATCTTCCAGCTGCTTTTTGATGTTGGAGGGACCCCGTGTGTGACATGAATCAGGTGTGCAATGTAGTCATGTGAGCATGAGCTGTGCACCTGAAGGGCTCTACGGAGAATGCGTGCCGTAGCATGAGCGAGTGTGTACGTCGCCCCCCCACCCGAAGGATGAGCAGCTATTTAACATTCAGCTCGGTGTGTATTTATAGCTTTGTGAGGACCCACTTCATCGTAACGAGGATGTTCCTGTTCTCGACAGCCTCAATGGTCACATGGCTGCAGCCTACTGCCAAACTCCAGTTGTCCTTCCTCACAACATTTTCGCCACCTTAAGATGTTTCCTGGTCACTTTAACTGTGATTTTGACTTTATTTAGTGATTTTTAACTGTTCTTATCCAGATTGGTGAGGATTTTTCATCAGAAAAATCAGAAACCAATGATTCAAAAATTGGAACCAACATAACCAAAGCTTCAAGAAAAGGAGGCTATTCATAAAAATCAAATATCAAAATGTCCAAAAAATTAATCATCTAAAAAATGAAAAAAAAAAAAAAAAAAGAAAAAAATGTCCTCAAAACAAAAAAGAAGCGATGAATGGGAAGTCTAAGAACCTAACTATATTTCTGGAAAAAAAAGCCTTGACAATGAGCCTGGGAGCTGCTGAGAGATTATTTGAAACAAAAAAAACAAACAAACCAAATTATCCAAGAAATAATGCTGTAACATTCATTAAGGACCTCCTGTCAACTGGGAAATCCCTTAAAATAATTAAATCCATTAAAAAGAAAAAAAAAAAAAAAGAAATGACCCAAAACCTAAAGACCGATGAAACATCCTAAAATTCTCTGAATCTGATCAGGGACCAGCCAGCAGCTGACTGCTCTGGAGTCGGGGGAAGCTCTTATGTAAACCGCTCCATGAATTATTCAGGTGGAGGGATTCCTCTGCGGGTGGAAGGAGGGGGCTGTCTCTCCTCACGCTGACAGCAGCCCCCCCCCCCCAAAAGCTCTCGTTATGCAACACCTTTGAAGAGCCTCCTCCTCTTGCCTTTCCAGTCTTTATCTGTTCGCATTTGGTCTCTCGGCTGGCCAAATAACAAGTGAAGAGCCAAAGCATCCCCCCCAATGGGAAAAAATTAGGAAAGAGAAGTCCGTCACCTATCCTCTTTTGGTCAGTGATGTCCAGCTCTGGCTCCACGTACGGCTTCAGCTCGTCCTCCTCAAAGCCAGCGTTGATCCATCGATCCTTCATGATTTGCTGAAAGCATTCAGGAAACATTTAGACTGCTGCTCGATTATGTTACAGGTAGACAATGACCACGGACGAAAAGGCTCTGTTGATTTATTTCATGGGATGAGAAATTACAGAAAAATCAACAATCACCTAATAAGTGTTAAAAAAAAATAAATAAATAAATAAACAAAATCCCCAAATATCTGGGCTCATTCATTAAACTATTTACAGATTTATTCAATTGTTGAAATGATTTGTGAGGATCATCATGGCACATCTGAACATAAGTGGATCCAAACTGATGGCAGACCGGTACTGATGTTTCAAAGAGTCATCATGACACCCTGCAATTTTCTTTGGTGTGACAGCAGTAAGTGACATCACGCTGGGTGCTCCATGTTCTTCAGTTTGATCGATGGCCTTTTAATCAACAGCCAAACTAATTATTATTGATCAGCCAGTGATGAGACCACAGGCCGCAGCCACATTACCAAATCCACGTGACCCTGTGTCACGCCAGCCTGATGTGCAAAACAGCAAATCATTTAAAAATAGGTTTCCAGGAATAATCTGACAGATTAGGATTGAACTGGGGTCTCGCTCAATTTAAATCACTTTTAACTAGTTTTGGTTCTTTCCTAATTAATCCTCATTTTGGACAAGTCTGCAGGTGGTTTTGAACAAGTCTACCCATTATTCCATTTTCTGGGTATTTCTTGTCTAATTTCAGCTCTTTTTAAAATCAATTTTGATTTAATTTTTAACTAATCATGTAGTTACTTCTCATTCATCTTCAGGTTGTGTTTAGGACAATGCTTGGGGGAGGTGTGTGTGTGTGTATGTGGGAGTGAGGGGGGTATTGTGTTCAGGGCTAGGAAAGACAAGGGGAGGTTTTCAGTGATGCCTGGATAGTAAAGAGGTGGACTGGGGGAGGGGCCGGAGGGTCACAGTGAACCATGGTCTTCATTTGTGGGCGATGATGCAGGTGGAGGATATACGAGGTTCTTTGATGGTGAGGGCCAGTTAAAAGCTTAAGAGGTATATTTACATTTTCCGCATCCTCCCTCACCTCGAGAGTCCCCCGCTTGGCCGGGTTCAGAACCAGGAAGCGCTTGAGGAGATTCTCGCAGTCCGTTGACATGTAGAAGGGGATGCGGTACTTCCCCCTCAGAACCCGCTCACGTAACTCCTGCACACAGGGAGATTGTCAGACAGGTGACTCGACAAAACACACCCAAAAAAAAAGAACCATGGACACTCATTTGTGTCACTCCTGGCAGGAGTCTGTCAACATCATGTGGTTCCACCAAAAAAAAAAAGGCAGCTGCAACATTCCTTCAGAAACAACATTATTGACAATGCAGTCAAAGTACTAATCACTTGGTATTTTATGAAGAAAAATACTTCTGACTGAACGGAGGTTGATGGGAATAACAGTCACGTTATCTGGACATTGTTAGTTCTAAGTTAACAACCTAATATCAACATTTGGGTTGAGATCCCATGACATCAAAACCTCCATTTAAGCAAACTGACCACACCTTTGATTGATTGACTTATTGATCGAAGGAATTTTCACTCTGGAAATTCAGGTTCCAATCAGGGATCAATGCCAAAGACTCCCTGAGCAGGAATTAGGGCACACGATGCAGGTGAACCTCAGTCCAGAGGTCAGCCCACCTTGAGGTTCTGTCCATCGAAGGGCAGTGATCCGCTGACCAGCGTATAGAGAATCACCCCGAGGCTCCAGACATCCACCTCAGGCCCGTCGTACTTCTTCCCCTGGAACAGCTCTGGGGCAGCATATGGCGGCGAGCCGCAGAACGTGTCCAACTTGTTGCCCAGCGTGAACTCGTTACTGAAGCCGAAGTCTGCGATTTTTATGTTCATGTCTGCATCAAGAAGCAGGTTCTCGGCCTGCGGGGGGAGCCAGAGGAGTCGAGGGTCATAAAGCTACTTCAGGAAAGAATACCTTTGATCCTTATCCTACCCATACATAAACACGCGCAAACACTTGAGGGTTCATGTTTAATCTGTAATTAGCAGGCAAATACACACAAGAAATTAAACTAAAAAATGAAGTCCTGATATCTTCGGTAAAAAACATGACAAAAGTAAATCCTCAAACTGTTGAAATAAATATAGATTACGAGAGAAAATGTTTTTTTTCTTGAAATATTCACCTTTATCACTATTTTTACCATTTTTCCCAAGAATATTTTTGACCTCATATTGGACGAGGACCCAAAGACTATTTCCTACTGAGTGTCCTCTGGAAACTACTCACTGAAAGTCTGGCTGTGACTGTGATCGACTGGTTCATAGGTGCTAATCAGTTGAAATATTGATCCAGTCTGTTTTCCTGACAGCTAGGATAGAAGACACAGTGTCATTGTTTTAAAATAAAGATGGCTCAAGTGAAAACCAGCGAAGCCATTACATCGGAGGGGCGGATCGACAACTGATCAGTTATTGATGTCTATTGATTGAACTCTCTTTCCATGCAGTCAGAGGCGCCACATGTGATGTCATTAGAATTGATAAAACAGAGGGAATCAATTGTCTACCAGTAATCACAATGCTGAGAACTAAGGTGGGAGACGAAGGCGAGCAGACAGACCGGCACCCCCTGGAAGTTCGGAACTGAGGGATTAAACCAGCAGGGGCTCGAGAACAGAGTTTCTCAGTCTACAATCAGTCTACTATCAGCTTTAAAACCCATCGAACCTTTAACCTGAAACAGAGTGAGATGTTTTGAAGAAAATTAAAGAAGATGGTTTCCTGACCTGTACAGGATCAATTTTAAATGAGTTATAAATCAGCAAGAAATCCTTAAAATTGCACCGAGTTGGCGTAGAAAAAAAAAAAAAAAAAGACACAAAGTAATAAATTAATAAATGATCAGGAACAAACCAGTGCAGCCTGAGGTTTGACTTTAGCTAAGCGTCATCAGGACAACCCCAGGTGAGTGCGCACGCGCACGCCTCACACATACACAGCAAGAGAAAGAGTCCGCTCTTCCTCCTCATGAATGATTGATGAAGCTCCGGAGGGAAATGGGTTTCTCTTTGCCAAGAAGATAAAAATACCAAAGCATCAATATTTAGACGTGGAGGAGGAGCAGGGAGGCAGCAGGGTGAAGGGGTCTATGGGTGGGGGATGGGGAGCACTCCTTGGTCATGAAGAGCTGCCAAAAAAAGCATGGCGGCAGTGTTGAAGCTATTTACATGGACACGGGGGGGAGGTGACCTTACTTGTTCATCCCAGTAGCACCACGAGGATTAGATAATCCAACATTACTCCCCCCAAGAGGAAATTACAGATGCTGTCAAAAACATTAATCCGGGGTTAACCCACTGGAGCTCAGCTATATTTGACACTCATTGTTTCTGCACCATTCCGATCATCCCTGTTCCTCAAACATTTGGGGATTACCTTAATTTGAAGTTTATTAATATCATTCATTGATATTTTGAAGATCCCAAATGAACAAACCAACTGGTCCCCAAGATGATTGATGGCATCACTTGGGATTTCATATACTGGCTATCATCAAATTGTATTCTCTTCCTTTACTACCCATGATAAACAAATATTGTCATACTGAGCCTTTTAGGTATTTGTTTATTTGGAGGATTTCCACTGGTATTCTTACATCCTTCAATGATTTTTACCATGGAACATCGCAGGACAAATTCAATTGTCGATTTCAGTTTAAAAACATTAATTGATAAAATCTGCTATATGAAAAACGTGGAAATTCAGCCTATATGTGTCACTGTGAGAAAGATGCTCTGCTCCGACGTCTAGAGGTAAGCTTTATTTTCAGCAAGTAGTTCCTTCCCCCCTACTTTATCACAACTACCTACTGAAGGCCAAGTGGCCCATGACAATGAGAATGATGCTCTGACGTCAATGAACTCACCTTGAGGTCTCTATGAACAATGTGCTTCTGGTGGCAGTACTGCACAGCTGATACAATCTGCAGAGGGGGAAGGAGAATACAGCGGGTCAGCTGATGTCAGCTGGATCAGTGGAGGAAGATCAATGTGATGCACTGCTTGAGAGCATGAGGAGGAGCGACAAGAAGCAGGAGATCTAAGTTTCCAGTCGCTGGTTCTCAATGAATTCATCTTTGTGAATGAAAGCAAAATCTGGTGTTTGCAGGAACGCACTTATCCCTCACACTGACACACGGACCGGCAAATCATGGGCCCAATTAGCACCAGATGTCTGTCTGGTGATGTCAAGTGACCTTATATTAGCCTGGAGGAAGGGGCCGGGTATGTGTGTGTGTGTGTCTGTGTGTGTGTGTGTGAGTAGAGGGGCAGAGGTGTGAAAGCAGAACACTGCGGGGGCAGGAAGCTGGGTACCTGTCTAAATTTAGCCCTGGCCTCCTTTTCCTTCATCCGTCCGTGAGCAACCAGGTAGTCGAAAACCTCTCCTGAAAAAGACACGAAAACGAGGGAATCAGTTTTTGAGACAATATAAAACTATCAGAGATTTTTTTTTTAATCTGTATAATGGCCCCAACAGGAAGACCAGAAGACAGGTGCCCTACTATGAATTGGGAAACTGAGGCAGACCTCATCAGTTAGCTTAGCACAACAAGGAGCAGCATGTTGGAGTGACAGCCAGAGAGACATACCCTTCATCCACGATGGATGTGAACCGGATGCAGTGCTGAAGGCTCGAAGTCACATGACAGAAAGTAACAGTTAATGTCCAGCTCCAGTCTTCTCTGCTGGGGTTCTCACAGAGCAAGAACACAATAAGTTTCCTCTGCTAGTTCAGCCCTTGGCTACTTCAAAGAGAATCATTTAATCTGGTGTCTTTCCTAGACTGTCAATGTTCTCAGAACAAACAGGTCAAATCAGGAGATCTAACTGGGTCAGGACTCAGCTGCTTTTTCCTGGATGTACCTCCATTGTGATGTGTCTCCCTGTCAACAGAGGGCGAACTGAGAAGAAAATTCATCTGAAGAGGTTTTCCGATTATAACAGAACCAATATTGAGAAAGAATGGGGAGGGGGGGGGAGGAAAAAAAAAAAAGTATCTTTTTTATGAATTCCTGCTTTGCAGCATTTGCTAGCACAATGACAACCAGACAATTCCTTGGATCGTTTTCTGAGTAACACAGCTCTAGTCAGATAGGTGTGACAAAGACCCTTCTATTTTACATCTCGTTCTTCGCATCTGATGTGAAGATCCCAAAAATGTTCCTCTAAGAGAACAAGAAAGAGAAAAATGAGTCTTCACTGAATTAGAAATACCTTCAGGGTGATTCCCCCAAAGACCTTTCCTTCATAGCTGCCATACACAGTCACCCATGTGCACGGCCAGAGGCTGTTTCTGGATCTCCACGCAGTAACTCCTGGAGGCACCAGCTGCCGCCAACCGTAGCGCCCTTCAAATGGTTCCTGGGCAACACCTGACCACCTTCACCTCCGTTCTGATGCAATTCCAGTGTTCACCTTGTATGTTTGCATTCGGTCAGGCAAACAAACTGACCCAATCCTGGAAAACCTTCCCTTGTTCATCATTGTGGCTGGACAAGGTGTTAATATGGAAAGTCGTCAGAAGTCAAGGAAACATGATTCTTCACCAAGAAAAGATCTGAAGTTTTTCTTTTAAAAAGGTAAATATAACGTTTATTGCCAGGAGGCATCTTTGATTGTCAGCACGCCACAGCGAGAGTCTGATTAGTCAAGCACGGGGAAGCCATGTAAAATCAGATGGGGGATGGGGGGGGTCTCAACGCAATTTAATTCCCTCTAGATGCTGCTCAGAGGATGGAGCTAATGGAAGGACAACAGAACAACAGTGTTGGTGTTTAAATATTGCAGAGGTCCCTCCTCGAGAAATGTTTCTAGGAGCCAGCCCACCATGGAGATTGTCTCACTACTTGGAGACAACCACCTGAACGTGGAAATATCCAGGAAATGTTTGAGAACAAATCTCCTCCAGAAAACCCACTGAAAAATACTGAACGCAGGATTATAAGGGGTTTCAGTCGTCCTAGTCATGGTACACATTATCTTGTAACAACTGGACTTGCGAAGAATTAAAGCAGCCCCTCAGAGGACAGGTGAAATGTTTTCAAAAAAAAAAGTCTGACTTTTAACTACAAGGTTTGACAACAGTTACTGGAACCATTCTTTTGCCCTTTTTTCTTCGAGAATGAAAGCCGGAGATCAGGCTGCATGCTTTTTCAGGAAGTATCATGCAATTACCAGGCCAGAGGAACGACTGGTCAGTCTCACTGCGATACTGGCAAGACCACTTGGGGGCACCAACCAGACAGACCTGGTCTGTCCCTGTGCTTGTCGTAAAAGTCTGTTAAGGGCTGAAAGATTGACCACTAGATCCCAGTGTTAATCGAAGGTACTCTGTAGTATCTGATTTTACATGCTAGTTGCTAGCAGCCCCAGCAGTTGGAACAGATACTATTGTTACTGATTATTTGATGTAATTTTCTTCCAAACGGTTTGACATCTGAAAACTTTTTATGACGGTATAGTGGTGCAACTTTTGGCAGTTCAGTCTGCAATTAAGGGACATTAATCTGCCGAGCTCCCAGGAAGGAGAAGGAGACGATGGCCCTCTTGAGATTCTGCTCCAATTCTGAGTAAATCAATGCCGACCGGATAGAAATATTAGATTTACTTAATTAAGATGTAATTTAATTGGCCAGCTATCAGAGCTCCAGTCCGGGCGGTAATGCGATTTGCTCCTCGGCAAGCGGGTCTTTGCGATTTATCGATTCCATTCGCCTCAACAGCCCAATTTCCACCTTTACAGGAGATCAATGGCTGGCTGTGCTTTTCACGTCATGTGTTGTGAGACACTGCATTAAATGAGAAAGTGAAAAGAGCTGCCAAAGACATGGACGGCAGCAGCCACTTGGACAAATTAAACTTTATATATTTAGCTAGAGGCAAAAAAGGACTGGACAACCTCTCCAGTGATGGGCGTGCTTATGCAATCCAAAGATTGAGGCAGTTTGACCCAAAGGGACTGACACGAGGCAGAGACGTCGAACGTGAGAGGAACCCAATGTGAAATAGAACACATTCCAGGAGGAAAGCCATAATGTATTGATATTTTTTACATTTTTTAACCAGAGCCCATGTGATTGCACGTGGTGCCAGGAAGCAGCTGTGTGACCATCCTAGCGTGTCGGAAAGAGACGGCTGCCTGCTGGGGGGATTGGAGTTTCACTTCCTGTTGGCTCAACTGCCCAGCTGACCGTCAGTTGTGGTGAAAATTCTGATCCATCTGTATGGTAACTGAGACTGAACATCACTTTAACTGACTCGTGAACCATGTTTAATTAATAACCACCATGGATAACATGGTTATGTAACATGTAATAATACACTGACCCATACAACCCGCTGTCATCTGACTGTATCTGTGTCAGAACACGTTGACTTACTGATCAATAGTTTATCTGTCAAAGATCCGATAACTTTCTATCTAATGTCTAATTGATGTTAACTTTGTTCAGACATTGATATTGAGTTGAATGCAGGCTGTGATGTCAACACAGTAACTTCTGATGTCAAACCATTCTGATTTAGATCCTGCTGTTAACGTTGGCTTGTTTTCAGGTTGTTAAATAACAGATACAACCAGTCTGAAGTGTCCAGATGAACATATAGGGGCAACAAGAGGAGGTTTAGCATCTTTTGAAGCCTAAGATTTAGCTACATCTTTCCAGTGAATCTCCTTGAAGCTACATTGGTCTCAGATCCAATCATCGAGTCCTGATCACGATCTGTCTGACAGCTGACCCACTAAGACTCCAGGCTTCTTGAGTGTTTGCCCAAACAATCTAGGTCTATTTAGGATTTAGACCCAAGTACGGCCTTTTAAAACAAGAATCCTTTAAAAGAAATGGAGAATGTGCATGGAGTCCTGGTACCTGCCACTGATGTCGAAATGAAATAAATTAAAGATCAGTTTGAAGTCTTCTTCCTAACACAGTTTGACTCTAAACAGAAGGTTGGACCCACTCTGATCATCTCCCAGGTGTTTCTTGCCGCTCCAGGTGTGAATGGGTTGGTATCTGTCTGAACCTGTTCAGAGGAGCTGATGGAGTACTACAGAGCTTCCTGTTAATGAAGCGCTGTTGCCAGGAAGAATGAATAATTAAGAGGTCTATTTGTCAAGTTCTGTCTAACTAAGTGCCAGCGGAGCTGGGGCCAGCGCCGCTCAGCTGATAGACCTGATCACCTCGGCGCCTGCTGTCAACCCTCCATGTTCGTTCAGATGGTGTCAGGCCATCATCCAACTAGGACAGTGACAGGATGCAACAGTTAATGAGCACCTGTGTGCTTGTGTATGTGTTTCCCTCTGGCGGTGCCTCACCTCCGCTGGCATACTCCATCACCAGATAGAGCGTCCTCTCGGTCTCGATCACCTCGAAGAGTTTAACTAAGAAAACAAGATATGAAGAGGCAGTCAGAAATTCACCCAGTTTTGGGGGTGTTGGGCTGTACTGGGTTAGCAATGACCATCAAGATAGAAATGTCTCAAAGATTGAAAGGTCTTCAAACGTGTTTCTCGGGTGGGGGGGGCGTTGTCACGTATTCACATGGTCTTGTGCCGGTTTGTGCTGATGCTGTGGACATGACCTCAAGCACTATTCTTATATCAACACACACACACACACACACACACACACACACACACACACACACACACACACCCACACAAACACACACCCACACACTCATAGCCGCACCCCCAAAAGCACAGCGTCTCACACCTCCTCTTCATGCTCCATTTACACAAACCACCCACCTCCC
>CAAKHD010003473.1:0-10289 GCA_901007705.1 Fistularia tabacaria | reverse complement strand
CCCCGCGGCGGGCGCTTTCCACCTCAATGTTTTTTTTCCACCCCCCCCCCCCCCCCCCCCCGTCAGCATTCCAGGTTGATCGGACACAAGACAGCAGCTATGATCGATAGTAAAATCAACGCTTAAAAAATAAAGTCAGAAGTCCACGTATATAAAAAAAAAATGTGAACAATCAAAGTGATGCGTCCAAAATGGTATAAAAAGAACACCTCGGATATTTGTTTCGAAAAATGCTTTCAAAGCAGAAGAAAAGGCGGACGGCCTCCCGAGTGAGTCCCGCCTTCTGAGCGCGGTCAGCGTTGTTGCATTCCGCGCTTCAAGTAATCCCAAGTCTCGGCGACAAAGACTCAATCGGCGATTGTTTCAGTGGTTCCTTTTTTTTTTATCTGGCGAGAAGTCCGTCGCCGAGGGAACGGTGGGAAGGAGAGGGGAAAAAATAAAGTGGCAAATACAAGGCTGGTCCACATCCGGCTCAGGAGGACAGCTTGGAGTAGCTGGGCGGGGAGAACTTGCGCCGCAGGTATTTGATTATGTAGAGAGGAAGACAACTGACCAGGGTGATGGAGGACACCTTCCACAGGAAAGGCCAGGTGGTGATGAAAGAAAAATCTGCAGGAGAACAGAGGGTCGGGTCACTGCTGGGTTCGCACAGGGCGAGAGGCCGGGGGAAACCCCCCCCCAAAAACAGGGGGAGCGGGCAACTGAACGTTCTGCGATGAGGCGGGGTATCAGATGCGTGTATAAAAACGAGGTGGATGACAAGGGAACTGGGAAATGTCTCGGGGGGGGGGGGGCATGCGAGTGCCGCAGGGCGTGGATGGAGCGAGGAACCACAGGGGACAAGACTGAGGGACAGGGTGGAGAGAACACCTACCGAGGAACGCTCCGAAGGACACCCGGCCCACGCCTGTCGTCGGCACGCAGGGGCAGAACGAGTGCGGTGGGCAGAGGGGGGGGGAGAAGGTGAGCGGTAAAAAGCAGAGATTGGACGGGCAGTTAAAGGAACACCGCGGGGAAAATCCATCCATTAGGCCGGGGAGTGAGTTAGCTTAGCATGGGAAAATGCTAAGTCAGGGTGAGTCAAGGCCCTGACTCACTGGATGGGAAACATCTGGTAAGCCGGCCGTTTGACTCCAATAAGTAGATCAAAACTTCACTTTGAACCTCCCCTCCCCGGCTTTTTTGGGTACTATCGCTTTGGTGATCGAGGGAGCCGGACAAATTCCCTTGGGCGTTTCGAGTGTTCCTTTACCTGCCGGTCGGTGTCACATGAGGACAAACAGAGTTCTGTCTACTCCAGACCGGACTAGGAAGAAAACCTAGAGACTGCATTAGTCCTATTTTCATTGGTAACAAACAAAGGAAAATAAGCCTGGACGCGATGCAAAAGTGTTGCTAAGACCTGGGAGCTTCTACCAAAATAATATCTGCATATAGTTGAACCTTGACTTACGAGTGCATCAACTTTGAGTTTTCTGCGATGGGAACTGTCGCTCAGTTGATTTTCGCTTTGCTATACGATCCAAGATCTGAGTAACAAGCGAGCTGGATGAGTGTTCGACACAGACGTAGCCGCCACGTACCGTGAAGTGGCCTCTAAAAACAGTCAGACGCGCCTCCCGCCACTAAGTAGCGTAAAGAAAATCATCGAAAAATATAAGCGTGGTGTGCGTGTTGTCGACCTGTCCATGAAGAGATGGAGAAGATGTTTGACCGAGAGCATCATCTGTGAGAAGACACGACACTTTTACGGAGATTTAGCATAGTGTGCAGGTTACATTTGACAATAAATTGTAACATTAACGGTTCGGCGAGTAAGTTAAGACAAACAATAGAGCACGAAATGAAATACTCCCCCGATTTCTTCCACCGCTGCCGGCATCTTTGTCCTATCTTTATGGTAATATACACTTAATAAGATCAGTTAGTTTCTTTAAGTTCTTTTATTATGTATCAATATATCTTTAATACATTATTTGTTATTTATGAACTATAATTTTCCTATTTTAACAAAACCGGGGTGGTTGAGTGGATTTAAAGAGCTTCAGTTCATTCTGATGAGGAAGTTTAATTTGAGATATTTGCAAATTGAGTTTGGTCATGGAACGAATGACACTCGTAAGTCAAGGTATGACTGTGAATATATCCCCATTGTTTGTGTTCATTGCGTAGCCTAACAGAGCAGTACCGCCAAAGTCATGAGGGGGCGGGGTTGGGCAGCGTGCTCGAGTGTCCCAACGGAAGAAGAAGAGGAGAAGAATCTAGCGAGGCATCAAAGAATTGGAAGCGAAGTCTGCGCTGCCCTCTAGTGGGTGTATTGTGTAACTATCACGGCGACATGAAGCACATGTAGGAAGCAGACTAGCAGTTTCTATGTACGTAACGTGAGCATGAGCGAGCCCTTGATGAGCACGAGGGGTTTCGGAAAACGTACCAAAGTACTCATTGAGGAAGGCTAGCGAGGCCAGGTAGCAGCCCAGGCTGAGGAACTCGGCCACCACCATAAGCCAGTGCCACGTCCGGATGGTCAGCGCCACCATCAGCAGCTCGGTGAGGATGAGCGCTGTGAAAGAGATGGCCACCACGTGCACGAACTCCGACTCAAACAGCACCAGGGCGCCGTACATGAGGATGCCACCTGGTGGACAGTTTGGTTTAGTCATGATCAAGATTTCAATTATAACATTTTGGGTCAAACATCATTTTTGGTGGTGATAAACTCAGTCCATCAGATGTCAGTATATTTGGAATTTTAGCTTAAAGTTTGAATCCTATCATTTCAAATCTTCATCCTGACCCAGAGAAGGAAGAAATAAACAACAGAGCAATTTGTTTTTAAAAGTTCTTTGCTAATGCAGTGAAGTTGGCCATTTTTTCCAAATGGCAGTGGCCATTTTATTTGTAAATCCCATCTTTTGCATTTCTTTCCCTTCTTGATAGATATTGCCCTGTGGTGTTGTTCTTTTCTATTGAGCTGCTCCCTTCAGGGGTCGCCACAGCTAATCATCTTCTTCTATCTAGCCCTCTCCTCTGCCTCCTCTTCTCTCATGCCGCTCAACTACATGTCAAATAATGCGACACTGCTGGGCGACACAGAGGTCCCTCCTCCACTCCACTTATTTTTGGAGTCAATTCTTTTCTGATTCAGAGGAAAGAAAAGGGCCTCTGACTGCCTTATTTTTTTCTGACGCTCCACCTTCTTTTTGTACCGTCTCGGGCATGCAGAGTGGAAAATGTCAGAGCCGGGAGCCGGGAACCGTCCCCCTCATTCACCTCCTTCGCCTTCGGCCGCGTCACTTTAATGGAGCCCATAAAGGTGGACTCTTCACGAGTCATTTTCCATCACTCATTTGTGATTTAACGGTTTCTGCTGATCCACCCTGCTGAGCCGCGAGGGCCTAGTGGCTCAGCTGCCGGCGGCAGGGCGAGGACTGCTGAGACCACAGCAAGCTAACACGCTAACTTCTAGTTTGTATTGGACAGCAAAGGAAAAGGGAAACATCTCGAGCTGATGAAGATACTATAAAGTGTAGTTTTTGTAGATTAGTTGAAGAAGTTCAAGCCTCCAGACGACCGCTCATCATCTCCGGGCGCCTGCAATCTGTATTCCGATAGCCATTCATTTCATCATAACACAACACACACATAGCCTCTAACTGATCACATAATTACCTTTCATACAGCCTTCATACGACGCATTCCAGGGAGGCAAACTCCGTAATAAATTGGCCGAGATCGGAGCCGAGTATTTGCTCGTCTGCTGCCCCTCTCATATATTCTTCACTCTTTTTCTTTCCCCCCATTTTTCCCGTCCTGCTATGGGGCACTTAATTAAAGAAAACCCGGAGCTGTCAGGAAGTCATGCCTGAGCGGGAGCATGGATCTTTCTCACGCGCTGCATGGCTTAGCGATTTCAGAAATATCGATTTACTGCTCGGACAAAAGACTGCATGTTGGGGTGGATGGCGGCGGGGAAACCCAAGATACTGAGAAACAGACTGTCTCAGAATCCGGAGAGACCGAGGGACCTTGACATTACACATGAGAGTTTTGATTATACGGTAGTTGAAAGGCTACACTGACGTTACGCAATGTGAAACCGCTTCTGCTCATAGGTTCTGATGGATAATAATATATATATATAAATATAAATGCTCTCGATATATATCTTTTTTTACACAAGTTTTCATTTGGCTGCACGTCCTACCTTGATACACGCTGATCAAAACCCAAATGAGGAAAGTCTTGAAAGACAGTGAACGCCCCTGCAAGACAGAATCATTATCAGTGTGTGCGATTCACGTTCGCAGGAGCTAAACATCCCAACAGCTGTCAAAACAGGATGAGGAGGCTGAACTCATTCAAAAAAAACACAGAGTGGGAGAGAGAGAGACATAGCTGTACCTTGGTGAGGTCTTTGTAAAGCTCTGGGTAGAGCAGGGCCATCTCCGGCTTCACATCTTGATCCAGTACCAGGGAGAAGACGGGGAACATGGTGTAGATGGTGGCATACCTGCGGAGAGGAGAAGCGAGAGTTTTACATGGCTGGGTCGGCGCGCTCGATGTCCCCAGCCGCTTGTTCGGCATGTGGTTCGCGAACGATCGGCTGAGGAGAAAGGCTGAAAATGACGAGGCATGGAAAGCGGCGCCGGGGAAAGGGGGCTACGAGTGTTTTTCAGGAATGGAAAGTGTGGCCAGAAAGCAAATTGGCCAGCAGTTGAAACTGAAATATGAGAAATAGAGGAAAAAAGTAATTTCTGCTTATATTCCATTTTTAACTGTCCCTTCAAACAGCATTGTCTCACTGCTTTGACTGTCAAGGCAACACGTTGTGCATCAGTGTAATCTCTGCCACTGGAACAAGTGCAGTGAGAGGGGTTCCACGGTGCAAATTAAAGTGCGATTAAAATGCATTCATTTTCTTAACCTGTAATTTTAAGTAATCAACTGAAATTAATTAATCGAGACGAATGCTTTAAAGCCCCAGCGCCAGTTCTCACACAGGCAAAACGATACGTACCCAACCATGAGGAATCCCTGGTACAATGGGACTGAGGCGAAGTAGAATATTGAGGAGAATACAGCCTGAGGGCAGAAAAAGCACAATGTCAACGGTGTTCTTCGGCCTACACACACGTTGAAAGACAATGTCGTGCATTAGATTTACACAGCTGGACCGCAGGCGGGCCTTTCCACATGGCGTACCTGCATGGTGGAGATGATCATGCTCCTGTGCATGACAAACTGACCCAGGGCCGCAGAGCGCTTGTAGCTGTTCCTGCCGTGGACCATCAGCAGGCGACCGATGTGTTTGAACTGAGTGATGGAGAAGTCCGCCGCCAGCGAGGCCTGCTTCCCCTCCTGCTCCACAGGGGAACAACCGTTCGATGAAGCAACGCTTAAAAGGTGCGGGACGGGACGAAAAGACGCGCCCTTCCCTCGGTGGAATTTATGTGTTTGAGAAAGCTTACAATTAATGGAAGGCATGGAACATGAATGCTCGTGGAGAGAAAACTAATCAAAACTAATCATCTTAAAACTGGGCTAAACAAAGTTGACAAGTTTTTTACCTTTCCTTCAATGCCTATTCCGCAGTCCGCGGCCTGGATCATACTGACATCGTTCCCGCCGTCGCCTGTCACAGAGAGCGAACACACGGGGTGAAGTATCCGCATTGACGTTTACTAACCGATCAGACTCACAGAGGCGCTGTTTTACTTCTGCAAGCTGTCACTGCCATCTTGTGGATAGAAGGATCATGTCTACCCGCCGCGGGATCTGTGATCGGGTTTTGTAATGACTCCCATCATGATATACGGATCAGGTTACTTTCCGTGGATGTCGCTCCAGTTAGTAATCAAATACTTTTTTTTTCCACAAGGAGCTACATACAGTGTATATAATTCATTTTATATTTCACAGGATAACAAAAGCAGTGCAAATATCTCCCAACAAGAATGTTGATACAGTATCAGTACAGTCTCCATGTCACTATAATGGAGACTGAAATCTTCTGTCAATCTGCCCAACAGATCATGTTACTCCCTGAAAAGTTTTCCCCCACCCTCAGAGAAGCCACAGACTTTCCCAGGACATCTGCGACCGTCAGCGCCTACCGATGGCACAGGTCCTGTTGGCCGTGTGCTGCTGGAGGAGCGTGACGATCTGGGCCTTCTGGGTTGGGGAGCAGCGGCAGCAGACGATCGCCGGGCACTGACACGCCAGCTCCACAAACTCGTGCTCGTAGTAGCGCAAACACACCTGCGGGGATGTGATGAGAAGTTTACGGGGCCGGTAGAGTTCTGGACGTATCCTGATCTTTTCTTTTTTTTTTTCCCCGGGAGATCATGATAGACACCTTTTAACTATTAAATGGTTACTCTTTGAGGGAGCGCTGGGAGGAGGCCAGTCTTTATTGGAGCTGCTGGAATTTACTGTCCTTTCTCAGAATGGTTTTAGATGATTTTTTTCTAAACACCTCGTCTCCTTTTTCTTAACATGCTGTTGCTCTTATTCTTCTTCTAAACTATTTCTTTTTTTTTGTCATAGCATCTGGCTAAGTGCTTCACGTCGTGGGCATGGAACTCGGGGACAAAAACAGTTTGTATGCTTCTCTTCCTCACACAGCGAACTATTTGTTGAGGCGGTGAAGCGCTTTTTTATTTCGTCTTTGTCTGCAGGGCAGCATCATCTGCCGCGTGCGGAAATGTCACTGAGCTGGAGTACCTCTAAGGAGTCTCCGGAGATGACCAGAGCACAGTCATGCTTCCTTCTGAAGGCGTTGAGCTCCAGATGGGCCTCTCCTCGGTTAGAGACCTGCTCAAGAGCCGCACGATGCAATTAGTCATGAGAAACATTTGGGCTTTTACTTACTGAGCACATGTATTATGATTATAAAAGCAGGGATGGGGGGAGGGAGGGTTGAAACAAGCGCGCACCGGTCGGAAAACATGGATGTCTTGGTTTCTGGAGACCAAGTGGGAGCTTTTGGCGATGCATGTGGCCGTCTCGAGCTTGTCCCCTGTCAGCATCCAAATCTGAAACGGTCAGAATGGTGACTTTGCACATGACTTTGTCTGTTGCAGCCCTACTTTTTTTGCTTTTCCTGTTATCATACATAATGTATTTATGTTGGAATTTAGACACCAGTCTGAACAGGAACATTCCAGTACACAAGTTTCCAACTGACCTTAATACCAGCGTTCCTGAGCAGCTCCAATGTTGGCCTGACATCCGCCTGGAGCTGGTCCTCCACGCCAGTCAGACAAAGAAGCTCCATCTCCCTCTCGAGGCTCTCCACCACTGCCGCGACCTTCAGGGATCGGTCGTGGATGCTGAGCTTTGCTTGGTTATAGCGGTTCTGGGAGGAAGGTTAGAGGAATAAGGTGACCCGTGTGATCGAAGGTCTTCAAACATCAGTTTGCTGAGAAAAGCAATTCGTGTCCGATTTCACCTCAACACGGTTAAAATGTAGGAAAATGGGTTGTGGAATTGTTAAGGATGCTTCAAAAAAAAAATCTCACGCTGAACATCTAGCATTCTACTGTGAACCAATTTTCCATAAATTCAAAGAGTTTCAAACAGAAAACCAAATGATGGTAATGAGTGAAAATCCTCCGAGTCATTGTTGTGGATTCTCTCACGTGAAAAGTAGAGACTTCCTTTCACGTTCTTTTCCTTGAGTTTTAACAGGCAGCAACAACAAAAGAAAATGTTACACTGACGCTGACTCAAGGGATCTGGCTTTAACTGTAAATAAAAACACAAGACTGTGGCGCAGAGCTCGTCCACACCTCAAAGTCCTGGTACTGCTCCTCGGACAGGGACTTCTTGGCCACCACCAGGGTCCTCAGACCCTCTCTGGCCATGTTGCCACACTGAGAGAGAGGAGGGAGCGATGTCAGAGAACAGAGACCAACATTGCGAATCGACTTCTGTGGGGGCGTAAAGGTGACATCGAGAAGAATAAAAACTGTACGTCTTTGCTGATAACAATCAGTTGACGATTTTTTGCAGAGAAGCGTTTGCGTTTTTGCAGAGAAGCTCTGAGTAAAATGCAGAGCTACTTTAGAACGGCGTCTGTTTAAGTCGGCTGTGCACGCCGCAGTCAATGGAGGCATATTGTTACCAACCCAAACATCGATCAATACTGAATAACATGGCCTCTGGGAAAATCCAGAGGACACAGTAAAAACAACGGGATGGATGGCGGTTTATTTTTGATATGAAACGCCAATGAGGGGAATCTGTCCTGCTGATTGGTTATTGACAAGCGGAGTAACCACAGCCGGGGCCTTGATTTGACAGCGGGATATTATAGCCAACAGGACATCATTAGCACCATTGTTCAAGAATATGACATACTGTAATTACCTCAACTTTATCTAGGTCACTAATTAAATCAAAAGCCGCCCCCGGTGGTAAATGACTCAATAATGCCAATATAATTATGAACATATGCACACTAGGCCTTCGATCATCAAACTGGTGCAGACACGGCCTGTTGATCTTGCAACGGATGCCCTGGCTGCGATTGCCGTATCCATCCATTATGTGCAGTGAACGCAACGCGATTAGATTATAATCATAAAGGGGTAACACAAAAGGGTGATTATCAACAGATTATGAATGGCAGCATCATGAATTTTGCTCAAGTTACTCTTCCCTCGTGCTTCTATCTATGAGTGAGTTCAACGTTCGCTCGGCGTTCTGCATTGAGACGCCGTTGTTGAAAACTAACTCCTACTGGGAAAGGGGACTCAGTTTTGCTTAAGAATTACTAATATTCGTCCGGTTGTATGTGATCTACTCGCAATGGTGAACCCCACCTGTCGCCCAATGACAGCTGGGTTAAGCTTCGGCGGTAGAGAAAATGAATGAATGAATGTATGTAATCCAATCGGGTCTCATGCCAATTATCACTAAGACATAGCAATGCACTGTGAAGAACAGTCATTTTTCCAAATCTCAATTCCTTCCTGAACACAACAGCGAGTTTTCAGAGTCATGTATGAAGAATGGAGTCTGGAGGTGGCCAACCAGCCGTGCGTGGCAGGCAGGAGTGCTAGCCACCGCAGCGCTGCTCTTGGTTAGCATTACCTGGCCTATAGGATGACGTCATTAAAAACAGCAACATGGGTGCGCGTAGCAGCCGTAAACTAGTTCAAAATGGGAGTTATTCACCTCTTCTTCCAGCCAGTCGTTGTACTGGACGATGCTCGCCATGGCGACGTCGGCGCCCTTCATGTAAAAAGTGATGTCACCCGTCGACTCCTCCTGGATTGAATTAAAAAACAATGACTGTGCAATACATTAAGCTAAAGTGGGATCTGCATTAGATGCTGGAACTTGCCGAGCGCACCCTGACAATGATGCCCATCCTTTTGCTCTCTGAGGTGAAGGGAAAGATCTGCAGGATGAAGAAGGAGAGGATCTGTCCTGAGGGCGTCTTCAGCTGGAGGGAGGTCAGGTCTCTGTTGACCAGCGTCAGGCCGACACTCTCGGTCCACTTCACCAGGGCCACCTGATGAATGGGCGTGATGGGAAAAACGGGGTCACGGGCGCCGTCGAGGGTAAAAGTTTTCCCGGCGACTTGAAATTTGACCTTTAAATACATTTTTCTTTGTAGTAAACTGACATTTTAAGGTGACATTTGCCAGACAGTGAGCAGAAGGGGCAGACTAATGCAAGAGTAAATCCTTTTGCTAATTCTTCATTCAAATTTAAAAAAAAGAAGGAATAAGTTGGGCTTTTATAGAAACTAAGAGTGACATTAGTGACCGACCGGCAGGTGAAAAGGCAAGGCGTCAGAGAGCTCCGGCGTCTCCCCAGCCTCAGATCTCTTCTCTTTCAGCGCCAGATAAGTGTTTTCTTTCTCTTTTTTTCTCCCCTGTTCCTTCTTTCTCCTCCCCTCCTCAGCAGGAACCGTGGCCCCCGGGTGACTGCTCAGCTGCACACGACTGAATTCTCAATGGCTTCATTTTCAATTTGCTCACTCAAAGCTTGTTATTATACTATGACCTACAAATTGGGACTTCCTGTTAATACCCCGTCATCCCCCCCTCCCCTTTGAGCGCAGTAAAAAGGAGCTGCCTATATTTACTTAATACACATCTGTGTGTGATTATCCTGTGCGTGCGTGACTACAGACAGTCACGCACACACACACACACACACACACACACACACACACACACACACACACACACACACACACACACACACACACACACACACACACACACACACACACACACACACACACACACACACAAAAAAAAACACACAAA
>CAAKHD010003471.1:210617-230617 GCA_901007705.1 Fistularia tabacaria | reverse complement strand
ATGGGTGAGGCTGATAGTGCTTTTAAAAAAAGGTCAGGCTGACACAAAGGCATGAGACAACTGCTGGTGCTGGATGTCACGTGGCCCTTTGGGGAAACCAATTTCAAAGCCCAGCCCATTTTATTTTCTAAACACCCCATGATGAATTCATGGGAGGTGTTGAATGTCAGCGACGAGCATGTGCAGAGCTCCTCTCCTTGCTCCGGGCTGACCCACAACCCACGAGCTCCTAATGAGACCTTGTCCACTTCCCTTTCTCCGCAGCGGGGGACAAATAGAATTATGTTGACGTCTCCTCCCAGACCGACGGCCGGAGTCTGCCTCGCCTTTGACGGGCACACAAAAGCTAACCAGTTGGTGACAAAGTGGCCTCGAGACCAAGACCACCCACCTGACTGGGCCAGGGCAGGCAGGACGAGGGGGTCAGTGCTGCAGTATAGTGAATTCAGGGCCTTCACAGCCACATAAAAAGATGGATGTCAGTGTCCCCTTCAGTCTAACTGGTGTTACGGGTTTTAGAAAACAAATTTAAAAAAAACAGGAAACCCTGAGAAAATCACGATAGCGTGTGAAAAGATGAACGGAGTTAGTTGAAACTGAATGAACTGTCTTACTCAGAAAGGGTCCAGTCAGCATGGTGCCGGCCATTTTCCCACACAGCATTACTCCGAGCCCATTGTGCCGCGGACCAAAAACAGCAACTGTTCTGGCCCGGTTCTGTTTTGGCCTCCACCCAGGCTCCGCGAGCCCCGTCATCGCTGTTCTATTTCCCAGCGATGGCGACGACTCATTGTCCGCAATGAAATGCAAAAAGCCCGTCACAGCCTTTTCAGCCTTAATTAGCCAAGTTCAGAGCCGCTCGCTGCAGACCGGCGGCTACATACAGCTGAAAAGAAACGAGCGCCAACCGTGGAAAAGAGCAACAAGAGGTCCTTTTAAGAGAGTGACAACAGGTCAAAGGTCACTCCACGCAACTATCATCTGACCAACTTGTATGCTATTGTGTTTCCTGACAGTTGAAAGGCACCTTTCATCACCATCTTACACATTAAGTTTGATTTGGTTTCCCTCAACTGCCAAAGAGAAACTCGGCCGACCATCGCTAGCAGGTGCCACCTTAAGACCGCCGCCTGAAACCTCAAACACAATTATGCTCATCAGTGAGTAAATTCTAGGGGTTTCCTGCAGTGTCTGTCTTTTGTTTCTATCACGTCCGATGCGCGATGAGAGAAAGCAGAACTCTCATATCTTATTTGCCTGCATTACAGACAGGAGTTTCAGCTCTTGCTTTCAGGTTGACCACAACACATTCCCCAAGACATGTTTGGTAGGGGAGCTGTTCCCATAACGCACACTTTAATTATGAGGGAGCTCTGAGGGAAAAAAAAACAACGCACTTTAAAAGAATAGGATTTCATTTCCTGCACCAAGGAGCTCCAATGTACAAACTATAAATCTGATCTCCTGGAATGCAGCCACACACACACACACACACACACACACACACACACACACACACACACACACACACACACAGGCTTAATGTGATTATGAGGCCTGATTTCAGGTTTGACGCGGTTAGGTCAAAGATGCATGAAAGGCAACTGCGAGATTCTGGTACAAGAGGGGTGGGGGGCGGTATTAAGCGGCTGCTCTGTCCTGCACTTCACAACCTACCCCCTTCACCCCCCCACCCTGGCTGCTGTCCCAGCATATCCCAGGGTGTCCAACAAGAGAAACGGCAGAGCTTCGTGTATCGGAAAGATGAATTAAAGAGACAGCTGTTGAATCGGTCCAGAGGGCGAGAAAAACAGCTGTCACGCCGAGTGGACCGATTTGCAGAAGACCGTCATTAAAATGCCGGATCCCTGGCTAATTTTGCGGATTTCCTTCAGGAAGACGCACTTCGAGGTGCGTAAACGCGCACCGCGCGACTGTGCGTGTTCCACGCTGCGTCTGGTAGGGAAACGCGCGTAACGAAGGGGGGGGGGGGACATAAGAGGTTAAACAGGATAAAAGAATAGACACAAACACGCACGCCGCTACCATCCATCGATTGGCGGACGCGCAAAATGTGAGGACGCGCAAAAGCGCACTTCCACTGCGCGCCCCGGCTGCCGGAGCACGAGCCCCCCATCCCCGCGCGAGATTTGGGGAAGGGGGGGGGCGAGATTCAATCAACACGCTACCCGTTAGCACGTGCAGGTAGTAAACCTAATGTGATTAGCGGATTTACATAAGCCTATCAAGATTCCGCCGCGAATTCCATTCAGGCCGGCGTACGAGCAGACCTGTAACGTCCCCCCTTCCGCCGTCAACGGGTTCCGGTCAGTAAAAACGTTTACCTGCCCAGTTCTTCGCCGACCAGCTCGTAAGCGGCCGGGAACGGCTCGCCTCTTATCCTGGTGTGGATGCTAGTCATTATTCCGTTCTTGCTCATGTTCGCCGAGTTTGTCATCGAGGTCGAGCGAAAAAACAAAGACAAATTAAAGAAAAAAGGAGAACAAATAACTTTCTGCTCCAATTAAGAAATGACTCGCATTATCGAAGGGTTGTGTTGTCGAGGGGCTGCGGGTAATCCGGGTGTAGTGCGTCCCAGCCGGGAGGATGGAACCGGTCGGTGCGCTGACTCGGTTAGTTTGACTGCTGCTTCCATACTACACATTCCTGATAATAAACTCCTACTCCAGGCCCCGCCCACTGTCTATGACGCACAGCGCCTTTGACCAATCCGTTCGCTGTGAAACCCAGAATAGGGCGGGCTCGATGTGCTAGCGTTTTGCCCGTGGTGCGTTCAATTGACAGCAGATTAATAGGGCCGATAAACAAACAGTCTCGAAGCGTTAGAGCGATTTAGAGCAACGCAAGCAGACGTGTGGTCATAGTAAACCGCAACATGTACAAGAACCTTAGAATATCAGTACTGGATTGGCCTTAAATAACCGTTGATCGACGGATTTGATACCTGGTACATTGTTTTGTCAAAAGATCGTACGTGAAAATTACTTGTAGTTCCGCATTTCTGAGATACCCATTCCTTAACCAAACGAAAAATATTTTTCACGTTATAATATATACCTATTATTTCTGGTATGAGGAAACAACGTCTGAGGACAGGCTGTAGTAAACTTGTAACTTTTATGAAAGTGACAAATGACATCAGGATGTTTTTTTTTTTTTTTTTTTTTATTGGGATGGCTGACGATTTCCATAAAAGGTTAAAAAACTTTAGTGATTGGTAACGAAGCAGTCAGGAGTAAATACCATGATTTTGTTTTGTTTTGAGACTTTTGTTTTGAGACTCATTTCTGAGTCTGTTCCAGTTTATTGTCATCATTGTTTTGTTTGAAACTTTAAAAAATATCTTAAATTAGATATCCTAATCTAAGCATATTCATATCCATCAGCAATCACCAGCCTGTTTTTCCCAAACATCGGGGCACGTGTGATGCTATCGCTGGCATGTGTTTTCCTGTTGCTCCCTCTGGGCTTGGTTCTGCTATAGGTGGAACATAACTTTTCTTACACCACCTTAGTCATGGATGTGAAGCTTCCCCCCAGGGTAGGCGAGCATTCCGTGAAGGTTTGTCTACCTCCGCCTGCGGTGGAGAAACTGTCAATTGGATCCATATGTAGTTAAGGAAGAATCTAAACCATCCCAGTGGACCGCTCTGCATCAGACATGCACAGCTGAGGATGCACTCGGAGAGTTTGATGAGGGTAATCTGTTATCTGATGTATATTTCAGAAATAGAAAACACTCTATCATAACATAGCCGTGCAGTCGGGTGAGTGGAAATAAAGGAGAGTCCATGAGGAAAAGAGATTGGTATTTATGACCTGCAGAGCAGGCCAATGTGACAATGTGCTGGACTCCATGGGAAATGTTTCACCTTAACTCCAGGAACATGCCGAATCTAAAACTGTGAAGCTGTGAAACTGTTAGGGCCCTGGCCCGGGCTGAACCCTGGCAAAAACACACACTCGGAACAAATCTTCCTCTGCTGAGGCTCAATCCCAGACCATAAAATGAATCTGTCAGAAGTCACGATTAAACCATGGGGAAGATTTTTACAGTGTGAGACATTTGCCTCCGATTGTTTCTTGTACCCTGCGGCCAGATTCACCATTGATATCAGCCATTGTTGTCAAAACTAGGAATTCCCAAACTATTTATATCCCCCACGAATAAAACAACAAAAAACGAAAGAACTGGACTCGTGACCCCCGAATCATTGGAGCTATTTGAAAGCACTTGTTTGTTGAACCTTCCAATGTTAATAGGCCTATCTGAAAATTCAAACCACCATTTAATGTATTGAACTCATTGATAAGAACTTTCTTTCAATCATTTTGAACTTGAATGTCATCTGAGTGTTATGACTCCCCCACTGGATGGGCGGTCATTTCTAAAGGTCAAAAGTTGCATCTCTGGTGATTGCATTCCTGTACTTATTGTGTCGATTAAATCCATCCTCAGGAAATCAACCGACCGCAACTGCTTTTGACATGTTGATTGAATTATTTCTTGCTCAGGGAACTGTTTCACCGCTCGCTATCTTAATGGGATAGGATAAGAAGCAGAAGGGTCGGCTCACACTGACCTGTATATTTTACTTTTCTAAATGAGGAGCCGGGAATTGTGTGCGGCCTCCAGAGTGAAAGAAAACGAGGATGGTGTGTCCCTCTGTGCTCGTTTTTTTGGCCCACAGCTCGGCGCATAGTGGTTGGTCACATGCCCTACATAGCGGTTATCTAGCACACAGTGCAGGATTGTACGATCTTACCGTACTAAAGCTAATTTTGTTGCCAGAAACATCAAGTGATGTAAAAGAGAGCTATTGAGAGTGGACATTCCTCAAGCCCTACTAAGTCATTAGTGTCCGGGGACAAGGTTACGTAACCTGTCACGCCTCCTCAAATTGTTACCTGAAATCCTAGCAGGCCCCCTCAAAAGCCTTGACCCCCTTTCTCGGCCAGTTTTCCCATTAGACCCGGGGTCAGAGGTCAGAGGAGCCACATGAGTGAGTGAGCTCAGCTCAGCCCCAGGGACCTAATGAAAACACATACCAACGACTTAGCCTGCCAACTTGCAGTTTAAGCTAACATAAATATGAGAATTTCAGCGATGACCTGGGAGCACAAGCGCTTTCTGAGTCAGTGGTACCAATAGTTCCAGTCTTGTTTTTTTTCACAATACCCTAGTGGTGGGTTCACACATGTTTCCTGTTTCTCTACAGTATTCAAGATGTGGATCCCAGCAATGGCAGTTAAGTGATGTGCAACAGTGGTGTGTTATAGGATTTCCTTAGACTTTATTCATGTAGTTGAAGATGATTCTGAAAATGACCGTTGAAGTCCGACGAACATAACTTCCATCGGATGCTTGGCAACATATCGCGGCCTCGGGCAGGATGAAGGATCCGAGAGTCAGCAGAGTTGCTGACGGGCTGGTGGAGGCCAATTTCTTAAAGGAGTATGTTTAAGATAATTGCACATTTTAAGCTCATGTATGACAGCCTCCGGAAAATGTATATTTCCTTTCACTCCTCTTGTTTTTCTTGCCTCTGGGGGTGTAAAAAAGGGGGAGGGGGTTTTCATTATGTAAGTCTTGTCCTCCCTTGAGTCTTTGACTGAGGTTTTGGAGCTATTTGTCACAGTTCCTTTCGTCTGCCTGGCTTCAGGCCCATGCTGTTGTGTTAAGATCAACTTTGATAACGTTCCAGACTTTTCCTTTTTGTTTAAAGGGCCACAATGACCTGCTTCCAGCCAACACGAATTAATGCAGAGAGGGTATGAATGAGTCGGGAGGCGAACACCAGAAGGAGGAAGCAGTGAATATCTGAGCGATGAGGTCTTCTTGTAATATGTTCAAACGGTGAAATTCCAACAGCTTTTACTGAGTGCTTATTCTGATTGTCTAGTCATCTAGTCTTTGTTTTATCTGATCCAAAAATGATCTTCCGAAGAAAATAGGTTGCGTCAGCACTTTGGGAAATTCTCCATGTTAACAACTTCTAAAACACTTCAACTGTAAACTTGCAGAAGTCGGAGTGCTGGCTGTAAACCATCTCTGTTGATGGTACTTAGTTATAAACCATTGTTTGCGCAAAAAGAAGATTAGAGTTAATTAATAGGTTCAGATGAAGGAGCGCTGCCTTTTTAATCTCCCCTCAGTCCTTCCTAGTCTTTCTCGGTTGCTCTTGCGGCGCTGTAAGACATTTCTCTCCTTTTTAACGTCGTGAAATTTGCGTTTAAAAAAGCTCATCCAGAAAAGCATGCTGTCTCTGGGCTTGCTATAGCCTAATGCAGCAGGTGAGAGGTTGTGCGTTCCAGTATTCAAAATGAGAGCGGGGCGCATTGATACTGGCCGCTGTGCTTACATTTACTCCATCTATCAGTTATGCGGTGGTGTAATGAGTGTGAGGCTATAGGTCACACACTGGTGTGATCACATATGTCTGTTTGCGTTGACCTCAGTTGAAAGCAGCCTAAAACAGGACAGCAAAGGTCTCACGCCTCGTAAAATTAAACAGCCCAATGGCTCTGGTTGATTTAGATGCTCAGCACGCTACCCAAGTCTTAGCCCCCTTTTCCTCACTGACACACTGATCACCGCGGGCAACAAAAGGGACTAGTCTCCTCCCCTGTGGCCTGACGTAGAAGGATCAGTGGGTTCCCAAACATTGGTAATGGAAGACATTTGCCTCTCGACTGCAAGATGACGTGCGGAGCTGACGCTGAAGCGGTATTAAAAGATAAGTTCCTAATCCTTTTGGCAAAAGAGAAAAAAGCTGAAGGAAGGATAAAAATAAGACATTAGAATAGGCTGGAGTTCACCGAGCCATGTTCGCCAGTCTAAGGAGGAAACCCTGGTTGGCCTAGTGAGAAGAGTCAGCATGACTTCAGTGATTTGTTTTCTAATGTCAGGAGCCAGAATTCGTCTCACTTTCTTTTTGTGGACAAAGATAGAAGACCTTTAAATAGAATGTAATGTCTGTCCTGTAGAGTCACCATGCTTATTTATATTAATGATATGTCCTTAGGAGGAGGATGGATCTGCATTTGATGTCATGTAATGAAAATGGTCAGTAGCAGTAGCAGATTTTGGTCACACAAGGTTAGGTTTCCTGCAAACCCAGAAGCATTGAAGAATACAAATGAATAAGATAGTAAATACAAGATGCCTGAATGGGTGGGTGATTGATTTGCATAAAAAGATGAACAAAGACACACCTAAATTCCTTACTTAGAGGGAACTTTGCCAGAGGTTATTTTACAACAAAGTCCAATCACAGTTTTAAGAGTGTCAGCACAGCACCACGAATTCCGTTGATCGCTTTGGTCGTCGGTCACAGGTCCCTGCTCTGATTGGTTGCAGGTTATGGTCAGCTGTGTTCAGGGCAGTGTTTGGTCAGTGGCTTTTGTAAGAGCCCACAAATGGTCTAATATTATCAAAGGAAGACCAAAATAGTTCATATCTGGTATTTGGTCTGGTGACGCCTGGCAACCGCTTGCCCACTTCAGCTTCCAAGTATCCCTTCGACAAAATGGTCTTTCTTATTCGACAACCTGCAAGGGAAATGACTCATTTTTTCGTCTCACTCCCCGTGATTTCAAAAAGTGTGTGGTGGTTTTTGCACAACATAAGAAAAAAAATCTTGCTTCTTTGAAAGAGGATATACGTCATTGCTATCAAAAAACTCAGAGGTTACTAGTTGTTCCTGCTTCTATCAAAAAGCCTCCGTCAGTTCCATTGCAATGATAGTTTTGGTCAGTCAATCTTGACGCTTCCCGGAAGGGCAACTGATAAGAGGTGAAGGGGTGATGGAAGGAGACGATGGAATGACAGAGAGGTGCACAGAGAATGCTTGTGTCCACCTTTTGAATCCACAGGTTGCTCCGAAAATATTTGCGTGTCTGAAAATATGAAACTAGATTTAAATGCCAGAACCCCCCCCCCTTACTTTTTTTTTCGCGATAACTTAACTCACAGTGTGTGGGCTGGAACAGAGAAGATAGTGGCACAGGAAGAGAGGGATGAGACAGAAAGAAAAATGCTTTTGCCTTGCAAAGAGAAGTTGCTGCCACATCCTGCCACGTTTTCTGGCAGCGTGTGACCTCACAGACCTGGTTTTTCACAAGAATAGCCGCACAGACGTCTGCTAGACACTGCTTGCACGGCAAAGCAGTGCTTGCGGTAAGACTTATGTTTTTCTTAGTCAGAAGTGTAAAGAAAAATCATCATACTCTTTTATCTGCATCGATGTTGCTGTTATTCAACGCTTTCACTGTGCTTTCCAAGTTACTGAGAAATGATTCTTTCTCAACCTTGCTGGTGCACCTGCAGATAGAATGTGAACAGATAAAGTGATACATACATTTATTATAAAGACAAGACAGAAATCTATCCTCAAAAGCCCCTCCAACTAAAACAGGTTCAGAGTTTAAAAAAAAAGAATAAAAGTAAAGAGGGCCTTTGAAAAGGCTGTGGTTTTAGATGTAGATGATGATTTATAAAACTATGGTTAGATGGACAGTCCCTTTCTACCTGATTTCTTATTATTCTATTTTGCTTGTCTCTGGCTTTCGCTTGATTCTCCATGCAACTTCTGCTCTTTGTGAACCAAAACTGAACTAAAACTGTCAGCAGGTGTTTCACTTCCTGACTCGCAAGTGAACAGAGCACCAAATATAACAACAGCAAATGCAAAACTGCAATTGTCCAGGCTGATTTCCTGCAAGAACTTTCCAGAGGGCCCAATAGACCTCGGCCAGTTCGGCCAAATGCTGCATGCTGATTCAGATACAACACCACCCCAGGGTAGTCGGGGACTGGGCACGGACAGATGCAGACCAGCTTAAACCATGGGGCAGACACAGAGCACAGACAGACCAACTTAGAAACTGAAAGGGTTTTCTCAGCTGTTGCACTGGGCTGCTTCTGTCTCCGGTCCCCCCATCCCCCTACACACACCCATAGCTGCATCATTGTGTCATTAATCCAACAACAGACAGCATTAAATCCTTTGACAGTTCAATTCACTGTGCACCGACCATAATCCCCAGATTCTTCAGATAGTATCAATGCACTATTAACAAGTTTTGGAGCTTAATGAAAGACCAGATGGACCAGATGGAAATTTATCTGATGGAAACCACCGACCAACACTGTGCTGCACCCGTGCCATCCGTCAAAAGGTTATCTGTGTGGGTTGCATGGTAAACAAATTACTGTTATCTCAGTTGCGTCGTGATTAAGTTGTAAGGAAAACCATAAATAAAGCAGTTCGACGGTAACAGACATGTTTCAGGTGAGAGGCGGTTTGCCCTGCACGTCTGACACGATACAATGGAAATTAAACTGGTCTGCCTAGGAACGAGGCCTTGAAATGGCAAGGAGGTGAAGAGGAGTGATAGGAGAAGACAGCCAGCGGAGAGAAGAAAGACGAGTCGCAGAAACAGGAAACGGACTTAAGACACATCTGGAAACAGGAAAAAAGAGAAAATCCATTTGGAATGTCTGACTCGGGGTCGGAATTGGAAAAAAAATCCCTATTTTAACTGGCGACTGAACTTGGGAGGTGGCAGTGGAAGAAATATGGAAGAAGGTTGTGTCGGTTTCGAAGAAGTAGCAGTAAGGGACAAAAAAAAAAGAAATTGCAAGATACAACAAGAGAAAGCTGTTGGATTACAGAACACAACATATTCTAATATTTTGTGTATAATATTATATCTTTGCATTTCAAATATATGAACTTTACATGCTAATCATCGTAGGACAAATAAGTAAATAAAAAATATCAAAGTGGAGTGGTCGGTGACACCGTGCCTCCTGCCGCTGGGTCATACAGCCGAGTGACTCCAGGAACAGCAGGTACATGTGGCCATATGTCACCGGAGCTTCGGCGTGGGGTCAAAGATCAGCCTGGCAAAAATGATTACCTGCTGAGGCCTGCTGCTTTGGGCCTTTGTTTGTTTGGGTAGCCATGGTGATGAGGCAACAAGCCAGCGAAGTGAAACACAGGGCGCTCTCCATTGGGAGCACAGTTAGGCAGAGGGTGGTCGTTGTGAAATAACCCCCGGCCTTGTGAAATTATCATCAAATAATGTGCACAGCTGGACTGTCTCGGAACATCAGAATCTGACTATGTTGAAACTTGTTAGTTTTCATTTTTTAAATAATTTTTTTTCATCCATGTTATTTTCCTTCATACAAAGAGGACAAGTGTCTTCGGAGCAGTTTTTTAATGGAGGTCAACCTCGGCCACCTAATGGCCACCTCAGCCTGACGCCACCTTCCAGGTTGTTAATAGGGAGGTCTCAGCATCAGTAGAGGTGAAAAAGAGGGAAAACATAAAACACGACCCTCATAAAGTAGCAAACAGTAAAAATTTAACAGGGGGGGAAAAAACACCCTCAAGACCTGTGTGGGGGTCCGGATTTGCCTGACATGGAGTTTACACAGCGTCAGGTAGTTATTGTTTGGTGTGTGCGCGTGTTTACATATGAATGATTGGTGTTTGCCTGCGCTGCCGCTTATGCTCGCACATTGTGTTCGGCCACAATCGGGGGGCTTTGTCACCGTGTGGCCCTTTGTGACTCGCACGAGGTCCAAAGTCAATGAAGGTTTGGGTCAAAGGTCAGGCAGCAGTGGGGAAAAAAAAATGCTCTCTCTCACTGCAACCGTGCTGCCAGGCCTGACTTAGAGAGTGAGCTGATGCAATGGAGATGTTTAGCCCTTCATTCTCTGCCTTGAACTGGAGATCACCTTGTTTTATAATCCAATCATTATTATGATTCAGCATTTGTTTATAATCCTATTTCCTGCAGGAAAAGTTGGATTGTTACGTTTCAATAATCCTTATGCATTTATCTGTATTTAAAAATTGCTGACTCTTTTGGTTTTGGTTGAAGGGGCGTCACAGTGGCCCAATGTTTGCCACCACTAAACCAATGACAGCTGGGATAGGCTCCAGCCCCCATCCCCCAAGCCCTGACTGCAGAAAAAGCAGTACAATGAATAAATTCATATTTTGGGCAAAACTAAAAGCTTCTTCTCTCATACTCACTTTACCTTCATTACCGGCAACAGGTTCCCCACTTCTCTTCATCTACATTTTAGGGGGATTTTATAAGATTAAAACGTCAGTGACTTATACCAGTATGATGATGATGATGATAATAATAATAATAATAATAATAATAATAATAATAATAATAATAATAATAATAATAATAATAATAATAATAATAATAATAATAATAATAATCACTATTATTGTTGTTGTTGAAAATCTCAAGGGATGTTGATATAATATTTTTACGATCATTTTTATTATCTGAGGTTGATTTGTCAAAAACAAAATCCATGTTTATTGGAAAAAATATAGACTAATGTATCTGAATGATTCATTCATCATTGATATAAAATCGATTTTCAGCCAAATTGTGTGAATTGACAGGTTAATTATTTACGACTGTAGGTTTAATGATAATTAAAAAAATTGAAAATCCTTTAGATCCCAAACCATCCTCAATAGAATCACTCATTCCTCTTATTATTTTTTGGCTGCTACTGCTTTGCTTCTCCTGGCCTGAGAAAATCCATTGGGAATCTGAAGGGAGCCGTGAAGCAAAGTGGGAATCTGGCTGCTCTTTTGCTCCCATGATTTTATATTCTCTCGCATTTTTTTTTAGACTACGGCCCTTACAAGACCTCCCAGGGAGACACTGGGTGTGTGCATCCTCTATGTGTGTGTACGATTCTGCTTTCAAGGACCCCACAACGATGACTTATAGCTCACGTCAGCAGCCAGTTATTTATGCGTCCCTTGCTGCGTCGTGTTCAAAACTGCCCACTTTGTTACCCCCCGCATCTATTCAAGGGATCAAATCACAAATCAGTATCCGACACACTGCTGTTAATTCATCATTTCCCCAATTCTTTACTCTCACAATGTAGTTTACCACCGGAATAGGATCCGTTCCGGCCTCCTTTTTGAATTTCTGTTTATATTCCATGTCGTCCTGACCTCGACCGGTATTGTGGAATGAAAGAAAAGATTAAATAAACTGTCTTTTGAATGAGGTGAAACGTGTCACTGTGCCCAACTTTCACCACCTCGTTCTGGTGCTAAACAGGAACATAAAACACTGTGGCAGGGCTTCAAATTGAGCTAGATTGAAAACCGAACTCCTGCTCGCAGTCTGTGGCCACGCCGACGATGAAGTCCCCGCTACGGCCTCAGAGTCCAAAGCCCCCAGTCACCACACAGGAAGCCGGGCGTTTGCACCATCTGTTAGGTTTTAACTTAATCATCATAATCAATTCCGATAATTCATCTGTGAGCAATCTCACGTGCTTTGCCCTTCCCCGGGAAGAAAATTCGGTTCAAGTTTGATACTCATCATATCTTCATCTTCATTCATGGCCTATTTATTATAAACAGGGCCTCTTGTGTTAACAAGTGAATCCCTCCTTTGTCCGTCTTCATCTATTGAGCTGAGTGTCTGTCGGAGAGAGGGGGCCGTTGTCTCCGGGGTTATTTGATTCGGTGTTGCCGTTCGCCTCCCTGGCTATAATTCTGCGCTCAGCGAGTGTGTTTCTCACACCCCCCTGCCTCCCTTCCCAGCTCCAGCCGGGGGCACAGGAAATGACTCTGTCTGCAACTACAGCTGTTTGACTGGTGTGTCTCGTGAGTGTTGCGATGGCAATGTGCTGGGTCGAGAAGAATGCTGCACCCTGATGATGGGTCTTGAGGAATCCCCCCGCTGACGCAAGGTCGGGCAGGAGGAATCCGCTCCCACTCTCCTGTTAAACAGGCCCAGCGGAGACTGGATGAACGTTCGCTGGACGACAAAAAACAACTTTTCCACTTTCCTTGCTCGCACTGCGGTGTTAGAGAGGCTGCATTAGCATGCTGCTAACAATTTCTGCTGTTTGCTACTGAGTAGGCGGCCTGTTCTCATGCATTCTTACGGTTTTTCTCACACCCTCGGTATGTGATACCTACGCACAGACAACCCCAGGCATGTGCATGAGGCGCACTGCACTCCATAGCTTTCTCTTAAAGTCATGTCACCATGGCTGTGGATCCACAAAGAGTCGCTGCAAATGGTATCAACATAATAATAACCCGACAGGCTCCACTGACCACAAAGCTATAAATCATGCCCAATGAATAAAAATGTCTGGATCATGAAAGGCAGATTTTCTTCCATCACAGGGCCAAGGGTTTGAATCCTGGTCGCAGCGTCTATTTTCATCTGTCTATTTATGCAGAACAACTGACTTTGTATCATCTAGGGCAGCTGTTAAGAAAAATGTGCTGAGGCCTAAAAGGGATCGCTGAAGACAAACTTAAGTGATGGCAGAGAGTCAAGGATCGTGACACTGAGGAAGCAAGGTTGCCGGGCAAAACAAACAGTTTGGAGTACAAACGCGTGCTGATTGGTTTAAATGGTTTGAGAAACACGAGATGTGAACGATTGGACATCTGCTGACTGGATATCGACCTGCCAGGCTGCTAATCTGTCTGAAGCCGTCTGTCCTTGGGCTACATGTTTCTGGTCTACATTTGGGTCACAACTCTACTCTCTCTAAACCCTCACTGAAATGTCATCCGATTTGACAACACAGAGACAATTTAGCCACTAATGTTATGAAACATAATAGATTTTAAAAAATATAGTCTTCTTTTCCTTTCGGCTTTTCCCTTTGGCGTCACCTCACTGAATTAACATCCTCCAACTAACCCTATTCTCTGTATCCTCTCCTCTCACACCAACTTGGTGTCCTCTTTCACTCCATCCATAAATCTTCTCTTTGGTCTTCCTCTAGGCCTCCTGCCTGGCAGTTCAAAGCCTAGCATCTTTCTACCAATATATTCACTATCCCTCCTCTGTGGATAACCAAAACATCTCAGTCTCGCCTCTCTGACCTTATCTCCAAACATCGAACATCTATCCTCTGATGGACTCATTCCTGATCCTATCCATCCTCGTCACACCCAAAGAGATCCTAAACATCTTCACCTCTGCATACCTCCAACTCTACTTCCTGACACTGTCTCTAAGCCATACAGCATTGCTGGTCTCACCACTATCTTGTACTCCTCTCAGTCTGGCTGATACCCTTTTATCACACATTACCATTGACACTTTCATTCAACCGTTCCAACCTGCTTGAATGCGTTTCTTCACCTCCTTTCCACACTCTCCATTACTCTGGACTGTTGACCCGAAGTACTTAAAATCCTTCTTTATCTCCACTCTCCGTACACTCACAGTTCCACTTGGGTCCCTCTGGTTCACACACTTGTATTCCGTCTTGGTTCGGCTGAGCTTCATTTTGAGTCATACCACCACCCAAAAATGAAAAAGATATATTCAAGTAGTTTGAATCGAACTAAACTGAAATCAGCTCTTGAATGCAAGAGGAGGCTGCACTGAGTTCCGAGTACAATGTTAAACAATTCCATTTGATATACTGTTTTTGTGATGATGTATTTATCTGTATAAGTTGGTCTTGGAGATCATTTCATTATTGACTGCAGGTGTTTGGGTGTCAAGGTTACCTTTCCAGGTCAAAAGAAGAAATCGAGAAGAATCTCTAAACTACATATCACCTGAAAGCTGAGCCTGACAAGCAGCAGTGGGAGTGATCCAGAGGCTGTCGAGTAATTGAAGTTGAGTCAAACAGCAACAGATTAGGAGCTAAACATGTATGACCAGAATTTATTTATCTTTTGGCACTATCACGCTGACCACTTTACTCATTTGGTATATTACCTGAGTACATTTGGACTTTGCACTCCCTATTATTGTGCTTTGTATGGCGCCTTGTTGTCCGGTCGTTGTTTACCTCCAAGGTGAAACTAAGAGCCAGGGCTAGTTTCCTCGTATGTGCGCACTTGGCCTGTACAGCTGATTCTGATTCTACTCAAACTGAATCAGGGCGATAGAAGTGGCCACTCCCCTCCTCCCCCCCTCCCCCACCACAAAAAAAATGACATTTTAACTGCAAATTGAAATCGACTTAAAAACTGACGTCAACGTTGTCTCATAAAAACATGTGTTCTTATGTCACAGTTTCATCCCGAGGCACATTTCTTTTCCGAGTTTACTGGCTATAAAGAATTAATTGATCCCTCATCCTGCACAATAACTCGTTTTGTCTAGCAAGAAATATAGATTTGCTTTTCAAACGCTGAAAAACCCCATGACGCAGTGATGACTTCCAAAAGAGCAAGAAGTTATTACCCTATTTGTAACCGTAGCTGAGATGCCACTTTGTCTCTGTTGTGTGTGGTCTCTGGTTTGTTTTGCCCAAATCTAACCAAAAAATAAATAGTAATATTGATTAATATCAGGCAAACAGACAGATTTCCTGGAAATTATTTCAGCTCTTGAAATCTGCTGAGAGGGGCGGCATGGTGGTTAGCACCTCTGCCTCAGAGCAAGAACGTCCCTGGTTGGATTCCGACAGAGGGCCTCTCTGCATGGAGTTTGGATGTTCTGCGTGGGTTCCTGCGGGTTTCCTCCCACTGTCCAAAACTTGCAGGAGGTTCATCGGAGAACCTAAATTGCAAGTTATGGTTGTATGTCTCTACATGTAGACCTGTGATTGGCCGCTGACTGATCCAGGCCGACCCTCGCCAATGACAACTGAGAAAGGCTCCAACATCCCCACGACCCTGACTGTGGGATAAGCATTATTGATTATGAATAAATGAAAAATATGCTGAAAAATTCACTTCTTTTTCTATTCTGTTAAATACGTTTTTGAAATAAATTCAAGTAATAAACAAAATCCTCTAGCATTGTATTGTAGCTATCAAACCCTAAATCAATAATGGCCATGCATGAAGAGCAGGTGTTTGTCAATCTCAAGTTGAATATCTGGCATAAGTGCACATTTGCAGCGCAGCAATCGTAAAAATAATAATGAAATCATACGGAGGACAGGGAACTCTGCAATTACCCAATTCTGTTCTAGTTCTTAGAAACATTATATGAATTTTCCCCCTGGCCATTCATCTTTGTTCTTCTTCTTTTATTTTTTTTTGACACACTGAAAACAACAAGATATTACATGCACTCAGCCTGTTACAAAATGCAGGGCACCATTATAAATAGATTAATAATAGACACATTTGATTTTTTGATTTGATTTGATTTTTTACCGGACTGATGAAGACCCATGTATCTAAAGTACATTTGCGTCAAATGGAAGAAACGATACTTTGGGTTGAATTAAGGTATTTGAAAGGAAAATAACATGATAACTTTGAATTAGGGAGGTTGTTATTGTTAAACTCATAGCCGCGCCAGATGTAGATGTGTATATCGAGGTCACCGAGTAATAATATCTTTCCATCAGAGGAATCTGTAAATCTAAGGATCCATTCTAATGTCTGTTTGGAGTTTACAATTATTATGTAATGATAATGATGATGATCTACCATCTATCTGTCAGCAGGACAGATCAGTGGGTTCATTCTACGACATTTCTCATACTAAGGCGGGCAGGAGTCATGGAAGACCGATGTTTCTAAGGACACCGAGAAACCTCTCTCATAGAACGCAAACGGCTGTTTGTCTGCTGACAGTTTCACTACAAGGAACTTTCCGTGCGAAGGAATGAAGGGCGTGCGCGCCGGCCACACATTCAGACTCACCGGTCCTGTCACCATGCTGAAATGAGCCGTGAACGAGGGAGGAATGTGCAGGTGAGTTACCACCAACGGAAAGGAAGAGGAGATGGAATTTTACCAATATTTTAAAAGCCAGTCAATTAAATGAGCGATGACCATATTAGGACGCCATGGCGTTGCTTGGCTGCCCTGCGTGCCACCCTGAGAGTCCAATTTGATTTGCTGTGTGCATAAAAAATCACAGAAATAAAAAGCACCTTACATAACCCGCAGCCAATAATCACTGGTTCTGAGCTTTTCCCCTTCTCCTGATGACTTCTTTGAAAGCCCAGGCCAAAAATTCTCTTATGTAACATGAGAAATTGTCAGTTTACCCCAGATACAGCTGAGCAATACGCTCATGCTGGTTGACCCCGACGGTTCCCGGGGATCGTGACCGGGGATCGTGACCGGGGATACGCCGGAGTTGTCCTATGACCTTTGTCGTCGCGGAACCAAAAAATCAATTTTCCGTCATAGGGAGCCCTTCAAGTGCGTTGGAGTTCGTCCTTCTGAAAAATAAAAAGATAAATAAAGACAGCAACGGCTTAACATGCACTGAACATCGGACCACGAGGACGAACGGAGGGGGCGGAGGTTCGGGGGGGGGTTGGTAATTTGTCATCTTCAGAACTGACACCAGTGACATGACAAAGTAGGGAGAGATCTGGATTGTGCACGTATCACAGCTCGGCCCCTCTTGAGGGATTTGGCTCCTGGTCTTGACCGTTTTTATGAGAAGGAAGTGAAGTTTAGACCTGATAAGACCCAGATGGTTCTTGGGAAAGTTTTCAATGCATCTTTAGGTCAGAGTAGGAGGCTCTGTAACTAAGTACACTTACATAATCCGCTCTTTATTTGGAATGAAAATTCCAAGAGATGATAAATAATGGTTTGTCGTATTGAGGGAGCAAAACGTTTGTTTCTAGATTTTCGGTTTTGCAGTAACGCGGCAGTTGGCGCCCTGGCTTCACGGCAAGACGGCTCCAGGTTCTAACATGGAGGTTAACTGGGTTCTTCCTGGGTGAAGTTCTCCCTACGTGGGTTCTTACCTGGGTTCCTCGACTTCCTCCCACAGGCTACAAAGAGGCGAACGGTTAATTGAAGACTTTAAATTGTCTGTAGGTGTGAACGAGAGAGTGAACGGTTGGGTATATTGATATGTTGGCCTGTGATTGACAGGTAACCGGTACAGATCAAACCCTGCCCTTTGACCAATGACTGCTTGGATTAGCTTCGACCTCACCGCAACCCTGGATAAGCAGGATAAACTGTAGCGATAATGAATCAACGACCGAAGAATCATTGTTCACTTTGCTATCTTTATAAAAGATTAAAATACCCGATCTCACACTGTTACTACAGTATTCCTTTTGAATTCCCTTTAATAAGTGCAAATATTATCTTAATAAATTACCTAAGTTATTCTGGCTTATCATACAGCTACAAAATACTTTTGAGTGCTTCCATTCAGGTCGGACTTGCAGCGTGTTGAGGTGTTTTATTTCGTTTTTGGAAAGACACATAGACCCCCATATACCACATGACGTGGAAAAAAAAAGCAATAATTGAAATTAAATAGTTTCTCTCAACTTTGAGAAACTACAGCAACATGTAGCTTTGGCATGAAGCGTTTGTTATTTCAATTGCATTTCCTATTACCACCATAAAATCAGTTCATTTAATAGTTTAAATCACATTTTATGATCAGAAACTCGAAACTTGAACTTGAAATAATGCAGGATGAACTGGAACAGATAAAAAAAACAAACACAATAACAAGACAATTAGACTGTATCCCAGAAACTGAGCGTTATGACCCACAGTGAATGGATTAAACCGTGTTTTAAATGGAGGGCGAGGTTCTCATTATGTCACAGCATAAGCAAAACAGTCTAGGTGCTGCCCGATAAGAGTGAAACCGTGTCAAGCAGGAATGCAGAAAATGAACACGGGTGACATTTATGTCTTTTCGTCAGAGTGAGAGAAGCATTTACGGAGGATATAAAACTGCGTTTCGGTGTGGGAGCGTGTGGGTCAAGCTTGCTCCATGGAAAAAGAATTCTGAAGGAGCATGATAGTGAAAATTAAAAAATGCGTCGACTCATAAACGGGACAGGGAGCTGGGGCGGTTACTGCGGCAGGTGTGCCTGCCAAAAGGCGTGAGACATTTTTTTCCTTTCTTCTTGCCTTGTTAGGAGCTGAGAATTCACTCTCTTAACTGCGGTAGTGACTTGCAGTGCCCGCATTGTTCCCATGATTATATCCTTACATTATGCCGGAGCTTCCTCACATCAGCACGCTTATGCAACTTCACACAATAGGTCAGGGTGTCCCCTGGCCCAAAACAGTTAATAAATTAATAATATTAATGATAGTATTGTAGTTGTTAATCAAATCCACCTAAGGCCTGTAAAGGTCATGGTAGGCAATGATTTGGCTGCCAGTGTGAAATGAGAAACTGGAGGAAGTGGGTTTCACTTGTATTTGCACATGAGAACTCAGGAAATGGCTTCAGAAAAAAAGAGACAGACAAGGTGGTAACGCTGTCGACAGTTTTCATGCTTGATTGTTTGGGTTGTCGGGGGAGAGTGTGTCAGGGATGTCCTGTCGATTGCTCATATGTGCTCTTACACAAGGCGGTGTGTTATGTCTACACAGATACAGTCAGTCCAGACCAAACAGTCAACAGGGTATCCAGGGAACCGGGCGAAGGGTTGGGTCAACTTCTGATTTAATCGTCGTCTCCGACGGCGGGCTGTGATTTTCCAACAAAAAGATACATTTTAATGTTTGCAACCCTCATATGTGGAGGAAATAAAAAAGATTTCAGAAAAAACAAGTTGTGTTGTGCAACTTGTGCTCGGCGAAAGTGCTGATGATTTCACTGCGGTTTATTGGCATCGGGATCATACCAGCATGGGCGAGTCACCTGTCCTGTCACGACGCACCACCCATCAACAAACGGCTGCCTAGCCAAAGGAACGAATCAAATGTGGAATGTGGGCGACTGTAGGAAAAACAAACAACTTAATGTTTAAGTAACTGCTGTAACAAGCAGATTGCTCCTGCAACACGTTTGACCTTTGGTACTGGCTGTACGGAATTTTTTTCAACCAGACCGGCTACTCAAGAGATCTGTGCTGAGACGGCCTAAAATGTTCCCGTGATGCGTTATCGTACGAGCCGTATCTCATCAACACAACCAGCCGATGATAGGTCGCTTAGATAGTTTTCAGCCCGCCGTTTGGCACAACCCCCCCACCCACCCCTCCGCCCCCCCCCCCCCCCCCCCCCCCCCCG